>JBBPJU010000647.1:0-19311 GCA_038088875.1 Austroboletus festivus
ATAAATATAGTAAGTATTTCCCACGATAGCGGAAAAATACTAAGTCTTGAGTATTAAGGATTGACTAGCAATCCGTAGTGCTTAGAGTATGACTTGAAGTTTAAATAGGAATGGAGATCATGTGACCATGCACGTGATCGTAGGCATAATGCATGTAAGCATGTGACTAGCACATGACCGTGAGATTGTCTTGATAAATAGTTACGATGAAGGCTTGGATAAGTGCAATCGTAACAGCCACCATGCATGTTGTCTCAAGAGTTTCTGGGCCTCCTTAAAGTATAGGAGGTTCTTGTGATCAGTGAGAAGGGTGACCAGATGATTCATTCCAGTGAGGTAATGTCGCCAATCATCCAGGGCATGGATGACTCCTAGTAACTCCTTGTCATAGATGTCATAATTCTGTTCTGCCAGAGATAGGGTGCTGGAGCAGTATATGCATGGGTGCATGTCTCCATTGACATCTTTCTGCATTAACACTTCTCCAGTTCCCACTAGAGAAGCGTCCATCATTATGAAGAAGGGTTTTGTTGGATCCGGTATGGAGAGGATGGGTTGTTTCAGGAATTGTTGTTGTAATTCCCAGAATGCAGTTTCTTGTGGTCCTGCCCATTGCCATTTGACCTCTTTCTTGGTTAGCTTAATGAGGGGGCATGTTTTAGTGGAGAACCCTTCTATGAATTTCTGATAGAAGTTGCAGAACCCCAAGAAGGAATGAACTCCTTTGACTGACGTGAGGAGGTTCCATTCCCAGATGGCCTTCAGTTTTAGTGGATCCTTTTCTGTATGTCCCTTGGAGATTATCATCCCTAGATACTCTGTTGTTTCTGTGTCAAAGGAACACTTTTCCAATTTTAGATAGAGTTTGTGTTCCACCATTCATTCTAGAACATTCCTGGTTCTTTCATTGGGAGTTTTTTGGTTGGGGGAGTGGATGAGGATGTCATCCATATATATTATCAGCCATCCTTTGGCTAGATAGTCAGCAAAGATGTTGTTCATGAGGGCTTGGAAGGTGGCTGAAGAGTTGCATAGTCCAAAGAACATTACCGTGGGTTCGAATAAACCCATCAGGGTGATGAAAGCAGCCTTCCACCTATCTTCCGGTACTATTCGTACATTGTTGTATTCCCATCTTACATCCATCTAAGTGAAAATCCGTGATCCCCTGAGTTTGTCGGTCAGATCTCCGATCAGGGGTAGTGGATAAGCATTTTTGATGGTATGTTCATTCAGGTATTGATAGTCTTGGCAGGGTTGGAGTTTGCTGTCTTTCTTATCAACAAAGAAAAATGGGGATGCTTGGGGGGACTTCGATGATTGTATTTTCCCGGATCTTAGGTGTTCTTCGATGAACTTTTTGCAGGCTTCTGTTTGTACTGGATTGAGGGGGTAGTTCTTTGCTCGTCGGGGGGTGAATGAGGGGAGGAGATCAATGTGGTGGTCATAGGTCATTTTTGGGGGAAGTGTGGTTGTTGCTTCTTCCGAAAATACCATGTGGTATTGTTGGAATTTCTCCAGTAGGGTCACATAGTTCTTCTGTTTCTTTCGGGCGATATTGGTAGATATCATGAGTTTGTTGATCTCCTCCTCATCGGTACAGCACCTGATGAGAACTTCCTCATTGGGTTCTTCGGCCAAATTGGTAGTTAGGTACTTGATCAAGTATCTTTGCTCTTCTGGATCAGGACTTCATTTTCCTCCTTTTAATTCCCTGTTGATCCAATCAATGGCTGGGTTATGCCTTGCCAGCCAACTCATTCCAAGTATCATGTCAGTTTTTCCGCTCCTGATCACCAGGTAATCCCTTGTTTCCCTTTTTCCTCTGATGGATGTGGTGATAGTGGTTTTATGAGTAATATCTCCTCCTTTGTTTGAGGAGCCGTTTGCGTTGATAGCGACCTGTCTGATCTTTAGTTTAGTAAGGGTTAGTCATAATTTGCAGGCGATAGATTTGTTAATGAAGCAGTTCATTGCTCTGCTGTCAACTAGGGCTTTGATCTCAGTGGTTCCTGGAAGTATTTAAATGGGGATTGTGATTGATTTCCATTCTGTAGATTGTATATTCCAGGTCATAGGAGAGTTACACACTGACTGAGCTCTTTGGATCAAAAACCCTTAGCCCTCTCCACCCATGCCTGTAGTTCTTTCATGCTGATTTTTGCGACGGTCTCCTCTTCTTCCTCCCCTTGATAGATGGGTTCCTCATAGACCTCCTTTAGGATCTTAATTACATCCTCCTCCTGAACATCTTTTGTTCCAAGAACCTTAATGTAATTGGTGATTGCCGATAATCCTTTGGTGGTGTCGGAAACTTCTTTAGTCTGTTCCCTCTTTTGGAACCTATTGCTGGTGGGGTGGGAAGATGTTCCTAGCTGTGAATGATTCCTTGTGGAGCACCCTACTTTGTGACAAATGAAGCATTGATTTTCTTTTATGTGCTTGGCCCAATTAGTTGGTGATAACTTGATGATGTCAACATCCATAGCATTGGGGTCTCGTGCTGCAGGCTGGGCTTTGAATCGATTCCCTTTCAGGTCTCGGACTCGCTTGATTTGTCTCATCTGTTTGTGACTGGCCTCGATCCAGTTCTTAAGGGTTTCTGGCTCCTTTATTCCTATGACCTTTTCCGCAATTAAGGGGTTAAGGCCCCTGATGAACCATTCTATCAGGGCAGCATCATCTGTCAACCTTGCTTTTCCAGCATAGAGTTGGAAGTCCTGCATATATTCCTGCAATCCTTTTGTTGTAGGAAAGGACTCTTTATCCTTCTGTTTCAGAGCAGCTAACTTCCTCCTATGGTCCAGGTGGACCTCTTTGGACGAGAACGCTTCAAGGAATCTTTCCTTGAACTTTTTCCAGCCTTCTGTATCTTTGATCATCCCTTCCTCATGCTGATTATAGTATGCTTCAGAGAATGTCCTTCCTCTTCCTTTGCTCATCTTATTCAGGGCTGTATTGATTCAGTCCTGATCATAGACATAGATATCGTCATTCATGTTAAAGTAATTGCTCATGGTCATGATCCACCACGGAGCATCTTCTCCTTCTCCAGAAAAGTCTATTGGCAGGCCAGCTCGTTTCTTGGTTTTTTGTCTAGACATGGCTGGTGGCTCAGTGTCTAGGAATTCCTCTGCTGTTGGGTGTGACATAGCTGTATCAGGTGGAACAGGAGTTGGATTCCTGTCAGCTGTAGTAGTTTCTGTGCTAAGAGTCAGAGGTGCGGGTAGGCTCAGAGAAGGGCGATGATAGGTTTTGGTCATATGGGGTTGGGAGTTGTGATGATGGCTAGAAGTCGTAAAGCTTCCTCTGATTCGAAGTCTTCAAGATGAATCGGGGATAGGGACATTTTTGTAGGAGTTGTCGACATGCTGGTTCTCTTCTCCCTCTGATGGGAGATCAGCGGCAGAGTAAATGGTGGCAGAACTTCCCTAGTGGGGATTTGGGCCCACTAGACTCTTCTTGGTAGAACAAGGAGTGAACAAGGGTTCAACTAGATCTTTTATGACGCGATCTATGGGTATAGATCCAAGACACAAAGAATCCCTGATGTTCAGCTGTCACTCAGCAGTAGACAGGAGACTGATAGAAGTCCAGGATAGTTGTAAGTCTGGCGGTGATCTTTCACTGATAAGGGGATGCCATTGAACCAAATACCACATAGATTAAATGTAGATCTAGTTAGGAAAACTACTGTACAAGGCAGTCATATTTATAGTGAATGGAGAAGATGATATGACCATAATGAGAGATCATGGGTAAATGGGGGACTGTCCTCTGGGTGAAGGGTTACAAGTAGATAGGCATAGATGAAGGGTAAGTGGAGGAAGAGATAAGATCGCACCAGTGTAAGGGTGTGATCGCAAAGAAATAGGGTTCTGAAGATAACAGAGATAAGGACTAGATTGGAGTACATACGATGTGGTCTAATCATGGATGCGTCACATCCATGCAGGATCAGTAGGCCACTCTGGCACGGGTGTGGTCTCCTCTAGTTGCGCAGGTGGTGCTTGCATGTTCCACCAACTGGGCACCTGTGCTTCTTGTTTTAGTGCCTCTCCCCAAGTTGCTCCTTCTGCCTCTCCATTCCAGAATTGATGTCATCCATCAGAGTTCCCTCAGTAAGCTGCTGTGGCGATGTTGGCATTGAGCCAAGGCCTATCCCCATCAGAAGGAAACAGGGTGGCCCTCCATGGATAGTTCACATGACGCATGACACCCCCTGGCATCACCCTGGGATGCTATTTTAGTCGTGATGGACCACGGACTTTTAAAGGGGGCTATTTTCATCCCTACCACTAAGACTGTTATGGTCAAAGGAGTAGCTGCCCTATTCATTGAAAGAGTTTTCCCATGATTTGGACTCCATGACTCAGTCATCTTTGACAGAGGACCACAATTTGCCAGTGCCTTTGCCAAAGAACTTGCCCAAATCCTAAACTATGACCCCAAACTATCCACAGCCTACCACCCCCAAACTGATAGGGAAACAGAATGAGTCAATCAAGAACTGGAGACTTATCTCCAAATCAACTGCCATAAGAACCCTGAAACCTGGGCAAAGATGCTGCCAATCACCAAATTTGCCCACAATTCTGCCATCCATTCCACCACCCTAATCTCCCCATTCAAACTAGTGACTGGATTTGCCCCCAGGAGTTTTCCCCATCTAACAAAATTGTTTATACCCACTGTCCAGTACACCCTAGACCAATGGAGAACAGCCTGGAAAGAAGCCTTAGCAGCCATCGAATTTGCCCAGAAAGACTATAACTCTTGAATAAAAGGCAAATCCTACACCCCATACAAAAAGGGAGATCTTGTTTGGCTCTCCACAAAAAACCTTAAAACAAAAGGGTAACTATAAAAACTAATTCCAAAATGGGAAGGACCCTTCAGAGTCCTCCAACCCATAAACAGAGTAGCCTTTGAACTTAATCTACCCAGCCACTGGAAAATTCATAATGTCTTCCACACTTCCCTCCTTTCCCCATTTGAACAAACAGACAAATATGGTCCGGTCTCTCCAGAAATCCCCATAACCCTTGAAGAAGAACCAGAGTATAAAATCAAAGAAATCTTATCCCACAAAGGGAGCCAAGCCAACCTTTCCTATTTAGTAAAATGGAAAAACTATCCCCATTTGGAAAACACCTGGGAACTGGAAACCAATTTCACAAATGCCAATGGAACCCTTAAAGCCTATAAAAAGGCACACCATATCCCCAAATAGTCAATAGTCTACTCCACTCAACTGACTTTCCAAGATAAACACTATGGGTGGTTTCACACTGAATTTGTGTCAGGAATCTTCAAAGGACCATTCCTCAAGAAAAAAGAAAAACCAGAAAGACATGTCCACTACTTGGACTGACACATTGGAGAACATTACTTCTTCTGCAAAGATGACTACTGTCCTTACCACTGCCATGCCAAGAATTGCTAATATACCCATATGGACTCCTAACCTCCCCCCGAACTCTAATGACTTCCTTAATCACTGCTTCTATAAAAGATGCTTATGCTATTAATGCCATCTCCAGAATGGAAAGGAGGTATCTCTACACCTACCTCCTGAAATCCCAATATGTGACCAACTGGCTTTACACTTGAAGGAACTCAACAGAGATTCTACCCATAAAAAGCCTCCTCTCCACCCACCACACTTACTCCCAGATTAGATCAGCCCCTGCACCTCCCTCCACCATCAGATATTATATCAGCCCCATCTCAACCCTTGACTCCCCACTACTCCTCAAACAATCTCTTCATGAGGGAGGATTCAGAAGAGTTGTCTCTAACCTCCCACTCATCCTGGTCAATATCATCATTCTTGAACTTGTCTCAACACTATCCCTCGCCCTTCATACTCAAGTCATTAGAAACTGCAAGCTCATTCTGTCATGTTCTACTGAACCCCACTACTGACAGGCTCATTTCCCACATCCTCCAGGCATCTCTGGGCATCTCCTCCATGCATGCCCTCATATATACATTCACTTATTTATCTCTAATCAGACATCGTCCAGACATCATCAGACATTGCTATTTCTTCATTCTTTTTATGTCATTCGCCTGGCGGAGTTCATTTGGGATATGCACCCACATCTCCACCCTTTATTTATGCTTACATTTTGCTTTCAGCCCTTCCTCAGTTAAATATCAGTCTCACTAGACTTCAGCTGAGACTTCATTGCTAGCCCCCAGCCTAGCACATTCTGACACATTCTTCACGCCCTGGAAGGTACTGGAGGAGGCATGATGCCTGGCTTTGTGACAGTGGCAACCTTGAAACCCATTGGACAGGGTTCAAGCCCTGATGAAGATGATCCTGATCCCATTCAATCTCCTAGAATGTGTCCACACCGAATCCTCCCAAATCCCTTAGAGAAATTATTGGTCACATCATCTATTGCCGCCGAGCATGATAGTGACCCACCTGTCCTGATACCAGACCCATCTACTCCACCTCATCACCAACCCCTCCTTGACAGAATCACTTCTCCTCCAGCCCTTAGGAGAGGACTACACCCCCTCTCCAGAAACATCCCTGAGGACAACACCATTCCCACTCCATACCACTGCCAGAGGTGTAACTACAACCACCAATCCCACTGGCATTGTGACTACTATGTCTGCCCCAGATGTTACCGACATGCCCCCAGACATCCTCTTCATCATTGCCCTGACCCCAACCATTCCTTTTCATCTCCAGATGATCATTGCAATGATTGTGGAAGATAACATGCTGCCTACTGGGAATGCCCCCTCTACACCTGCCTAGCCTGTCACCTCCACCTCCACAACCACTCCCTTGAGGAGTGCCCTAGGAATCCATATTATCCAGAGCCTAGTGGAGCTGATGGATGAATGGAATCTTCTCCTTTACCCAGAAAGGGAAGGTAATATTATGAAATGATGGAGGAGGCCTCTAACACCATACCCAGACAAGCTAGACCACCCCCATCTTTTTCCCTCTATAGATGGAGAAGAGAGTCAGGTAGACCTAGCTGATCCAGCAACATGGGGGAGCTTCCTCACAAGGTGAGACTACTTGCCTGACAAGAGTCAGGAGAACATCATCCTGTCAAATGGAGTGTGGTTTGACTGGGGTCAGAGGGACAAGATGGACTTCTTTGGAAGAGGAGCAGGTTCTTTCCTGTTTTTCTAACTACAAACTTCTTTCCTTTAACCCCTCTTTTGTTATGCTAACAGAGATCATACACAGTCTTGTCAGTGACCCTCTCCACCTTTCCTGCTCCTTATAGCATATGCCCAGGGAGGGGCCTTACTTTCCTCTATCCAATTCATCTCTGATAGATAACATCCATTTTCATTTAAAGTTAAAACCTTATGTTAAGATTCAGACCCAAATCAATGGGGAACCTTTACACCCTGCCCCTTTTTATTCTTTGATCTTTTAGGGCAGTGTGTGCAGCCTTTTTGGGACTTCATTGTGGATGCTTTTCCGTCTACCTTCTCCTATTCAAGATAAGGTTCAATTCCCCACTTTTGGTAGGGAATTCCCTCCAGTAGTATAATTAATATATAAGCACCTATACCATACAGGGAAGTTTTCCCAGTAAGATTCTATGCAATCTTATATGGAGTCTTCTGTACCTTGAAGCAGTGGATGGTTTACTGTTTCTTGAGAGAGTTCTTGTGTGACAGGTTCTAGCCCTGCACCTTCTCTTCACTTCAGAGTTCTTCACCACAAGGCAAACCATACTCTCCATCTGTGTTCAATACGGACTGAAGCTTGCTGCTTTTGACAAGCACATTGCTCAGCAGTTCAGACTCCTCATCCTGCATTCCATATCACTACCCTTATACTCTAGTTTCTCCAACTTAGACCTTCCTTCATAATTCCCTTGATGTTCCTGTACTCTTCATATCTGCAATCTATACTCTTGCTCTGATATCTGATCCCTGTGGAATACTTCTGACATTATCACATCCAATCCTTTGAGTCTATGCCTCACTCTTGAGTAGGCATGTCCTTGATCTTCAATCCTAACTTCTGGTGATGTTCCTCAATCCTCCACCTTCATCTAATCACCAGCCTACCTTCTTCAGATGACTTCCTCAATCCTCCTTCCTGACTCTTAGCCATCCTCATCCAGATCTATGGCAGTATTCATTATTCTTCCAACTTATGGTGATACCGATCACCACTCCCAGTTCATGGTGATGTCTTTCACCTCCTTCAATCCACCACCATTCTCCTATCTATTCCATGATGATACTGATCACCACTCCCAGTTCATGGTGATGTCTTTCACCTCTTTCAATCCACCACCATTCTCCTATCTCTCTTCATTGTACTCTAGACGACTTACCTTTCCCCTTACTATTCATCCTCAATGACTTGGATGCTAGAAGGGCTATGCTTTGGCCTACCTGGCTGAAGTATAACAAAAGGTCTAAGTTTCTATGATTGTGACTAGTGTTACCTAGGTTGCCCCACCTCTCCTCATTAGGTGGAACTTCCCTTTCTGAACCCCAACCCCAACTCTTGAAGGCCATCAAGCCTTTCTCTTTGTTACCCAACTCCCTGGATAACTATGATGCCATCTCCCACTTCTAGACTTCACCACTCATTCTCCACTTGATCTCACATCTATCGGATACATATGCTTACTACTGTGACATCCCTATGGATGTGATCAACTTGATCTGTCTTTAATCCTCACCAGACAAGTATCTTCAACTACTTAGCACCTTTGATTGGAACAAACCCCTCAGTTTGATTCCTTGATAAAGCATCATAACTTTCCTTCAATGTTTCCTCCTGGTAACCTTTCCTGATTACTCATTAAATATATCTGCTTGCATCCTCAATGCAAAAGTGGAGATCCCACATTACTGACATTTACAGAATATTCTCTGAACTTTCAAGCTGAACCCTGGACCATTTTCTGGTCATCTTTTCTGATCTCCAACCTCTGATTCACCTGAAAGATACTCCAATCATTCCAGAACTTCACCACTCTGAAACATGGTCTTGAATTTGACCATTGCCATCCATTCCACCCTGATCTTTGAAGCATGACTTTGTACCCAGTCATTACCATTTGATTCTCTCTTTTCCAATATCTCTGGAATATGACTGCTGTTTAGATTGTATTATCCATTGAGACTCTGTGCCATGCATGATCTTCATCGATACTGTATATCCTGGCAACATATGATGGTTCCAGAATAGTACTTTTAACCTTGAACCCAACCCAGAAACATCCACCCAAATAGTACTATTACCACCACCAAATGACTGGCAAGCATATCAGTTCCTAAATATCCTTCTTAAAAGGTATTGCCATTTTCCCTGAAACATCCTCACCCAGGGTGTTACTATCCATCCCCAAACCCTTGAGATCCAAACAAGTTATCTGGACCACTCGAATCCTTCATATGTGTTCCAGCTCCAAGATGGAAACATTTATCTTGATCTCTAACAATCATCTCTTGATTTCGAATTAAGCCTCTGACAATGCATGTAGATCACTACCTGGAACTTCCAGATGGACCCCACAATAAGTCTTACCCTGCACATACATAATGGCTTGATTTCCAGATCATTCCTTATGACCATTCCAACTCTACAGTGATCACTTTCTGCTTTATAAAAAGAAGCTTGACTTATATCATATCCAGTTCTCTTCCTGGATTTTTTTTAGAAGTGCCAGTCTTCTGCTTTGTAGAAGAATGACTTCTTTGTCCAGCTCTTTTTGGACTTTCTGATGCAAACATTTCCTGCTTTATAGGAAGAAGAAATCTTCTACATTCTTTTCTGACATATCTTCTGTCAGAATGTGCTAGGCTGGGGGCTAGCAAGAATATCTCAGCTGAAGTCTGGTGAGACTAATATTCAACTCTACCTAGCAAGAATGTCTACATACACATTAGCTAGATAAATAACTGTATGAAAAGAGCCCTTACCTCAGCTGAAGTCTGGTGAGACTGATATTCAACTGAGGAAGGGCTAAAAGTAAAAGTGTATTTATAGGGCAGAGATGTGGGCACATAGTCTAAATGAACTCCACTAGGTGAAAAGAATAAAATTGACTGAAAAGGGACCAAGTCTGATGAAGTCTGGAGTATGTCCGGTCAGAGGAGAATGAAGAAGTATATATATGAAGGCATGCATGGAGGAGGTGCTGAAGATGCATTAGAGGACATGGGAGATGAGTCTGTCAATAGTGGGGTTCAGTAGAACATGATATCTTCTTGATTTTCTAGCTCTCTTTCTAGAAATCTTGAATCTTAGCACCATCTGGCACATCTCCTTCCCACTCTCATTGTTCCCTTGCCAATTTTCAGCTCTTGATACAGATCATTAATTGGAAAATTTTATTTTCAACTAGATCCCCATGATAAGTCACCTACTGGCACATGTATATCTGAAATATCCTTTCTGCATACCTTGATTCCATCCCTTGCTTGTCCCCTCACCCTGGATAAGCATCTTAAATGTTTGTCATCGCCTTTTACCACTGGTGAACATCCAAAGTTTCCTCTTTCAATTTCTTGATTCAAGTCTGTTCAGATTTGATCTATACTCAACTAAATTCGCTCTCTTTTGAACCAGCTTGAAGTTTCCGAATCTCTTCCCTCTTGAATAATAGATCAGAGCCATTTTGGCATAATTGTTCAAAAATCACCTCTACCCTGATGAATTTTAACTTGCCCACTTTCTCAGAATCTAATCAGTCTTGATTTGGATTTTATTAAATTAATCTATCCTCATTCCAATTAGTTCCCCAACTCACTTGAATAATAAGTGCAGGCCACACACCACAGATAATATTTCTAGGATGACAGGATTATTTTCCATTGATATTCTAAGGTCATATATGATTTTTACCTCCTTTCAGATAGTAGGCATCTCTGCTGAAGATTCCCTTGGTCACTTCGAACCCCCACCTTCCCAGTCACAGACCAATGGCCTATGGAAGCATTTAGCTCATGTACTCCTTTTAGATCACTCCAATTCCTCTTTTCCTCTGACCCTCCAAGTTGCTGCTCACCTTTTCAGTATACAAGTCATCACCCAATTTAGTTTGGCAAGAACTCATGATAAACCCCTATCCAGGGCATGTATAACAACCAGCATGACTCCCTTGTTATCCTTATTTCTGACTTCCCTGCTTTCAACTCCTTAATTTGACCTTTTAATCATTCTCCTGACTTCCTCCACCTCATTCCTCTTGTCAGATTCTACAGGACTCTGCTCCTCCTCCGTTCTCCTTCAACATTTCTCCAGTACCATCTCCATGCATACCTTTGTACATATACTCCTTTCTTACTTTCCTCCAATCAGACTTACTCTGGACTTTACGGGACTTCATTAGTACCCCCAACCAGATTTTATATCATTCATCTAGTGGAGTCCATTTGGCTAATTTGCCCACATTTCTACCCTATATATATGCTGATATTTTGCTCTCAGCCCTCCCCCAGTTGAATATTAGTCTCTTTAGACTTCAGCTGAGCACTTCTGCTAGCCCTTTGCCTAGCACATTCTGACAGGTTATAAGCCCTGGTTGCTTTCTTTGACAACCTCTGTTGCATCCAGCTTTTTCACTTCATTTCAAATGCATCCAAGCATAGCCAAATGAACATTCCTGTGCTCCATTTAACCTCTGCTTAACCTCTGCTTAGCTTCTGATTCAATCCAACTTGATCCATCTCCACTCTGATGTCTACCTATGCATTGGCTACATCCTTGTGTCTGGTTCTCACCAGCCTTGCAAATTTTGCTATCTGGAACCTTCATATTCAGGCCAAGCTCAGATCCAAGAAAGTCCTTGGTGTCATGCTTGAACCGGATAGGTCCAAGTATAGCCCTTGCCTTCAAGGAACTGGTGGTCAATGAAGAGTATCATCTAGTAAACACTTGAAGAGATCAGGAGATGAAGTATCCACTCAGAGTAGGACAAAGACTAGAGTCAGGGAGACAGAGTGGAAGAGAACACTCTGGAGTCTGATATGGGATAATCACAGAAGATGTGGTTGTATAAGGGAGAACTAGACTAGAGTACATGGCAGCAGACAGACGAGTTTATATAATGAATAGGAATGAGTGGCAGTGTGTGAGGCACTGTTACGATCTATCCTTGGGGCATAGCTGAGTAGCATCTGGACTACTCTTTTTCCTTGATACCTTTTACCTTGACTTACTTGTACTATTTCCTAGATGAGTCTACTTGTATTCTATGTGGATGTGCTCCGTTTCTCTGACTCATCTAGTTCCTGTTGTTCTTGCTTACCTGATTCCTCTTTGTCACAGACACTCCCTTTGATTCGATTACTCACCGAATCTTCATCATGGATGAGTCATTCCTTATCTCTTATCTTGGTTCAACCCTTGACCCTTCTGACTCATCCATTCCATTATTATCTTGCTTAATCTGTTCTTCCTGACTTAGCCCCTGATCTCAGATCACTTTCCATCTTCCTAGCTGAGTCAGCACTTCTTTGATGTTCTGTCACCTTCCTAGACATTCTGATGATTCGTCATCCTGACTCATCATCAGTACCCTTTACCCTGTTCCCTTTCTTGTACTACACAGCCGCTTCCCTTGATCACTACATATAGCGGTTCCCTTTGTACCATAGATCCCCATCTTAGACCTCCCTTCATAATTTCCTATCACCCTCACTTATGATTCCCCGATACCTCTTGTATCCTCTACTCCTATGAATCTATCTTGCATCTCTTTGACGTCTGCCTGACAACCCACGATCATTCCAACGAACCTTTGACCCTTCAGCAAATACTCCTTGGACTTCGTCTTGCTGAGAGTCTCCCTTGCCCTGATCCTTGGTGATGTTCCTCTGTCGTACCTGTATTCGTCACATCACTAAGTCTCCCTATCCGCTGATGATCCTCTCTCCGACTCCCCTGGCATCTAGCCGCTTCATCATCAGTGCTCTGATAGTATCTTCAGCTCTGCCTGTCCTATGGCAATATCCATCGTCCCCTTTCTCGACTCTTGGTGATGTCCTCTTTGACCACTCGTCCATCACCATCCTCCTTCCCCATTCACCTCCAGAACTTACCTTTGCCCTCCCTTTCTCTCATCACTTCTGTTCTCCGAATAGGGACATAAGGGCTACACTTGGACCTATCTGGTACAAGCGTAACAGGCACTACCATGAATGGGAATAAGGCTGTCCATAAATGAGTCATATGGAATGTAATGGAATATCATGGAATAATCAATGAGTCAGAAGATAGGAGAATGACTCATGATTACGAATTGTAAATGAGTTAACAGGCCAATTACTAAGTAGCAACTGGTAAGCATGAATAAGAAGATATGACTCAGCCTGAAAATAAATTGGACTTATCCCAATGGGATTATCCAAGTGGAAATGAAAGGCTAGAGTTGGTACAAGTGTTATTCATAAAAGAAGAAATAAATTGTAACATTACCCCCTTTGTATGCTCAAAGCCACTGCAAGAGACAATGAGCCAGTGCACAGCAGCCACTTTAGTCTCGTCTAAATATTACATACATCTCCCATTATATTTGACTCTGCGATGGGGTCATATATATCAATGAGGGAACCGTCTGACTGAGGGCTGGGAGAATGGGGATGAGGGGGTGATCTCCTAGGATGACCTCATCCCATAGTTCAGCAAGGGAATGGAATACCAGGTGGGGGTGGAACAGGAAGAGTGAAACATGTGGTGGCATGGTGAGAAGCAGATGAGGTGGACAATGAAGATGATAACTGTAAGGGGGTGCGACAGCATAATGAACATTAATGCATGGTATGTCCTGGATGCCATTTAAGGCAATGTGCACACTGATAGAAAGGGCATTCTACATGAATATGACCAAGTCAATGATAGGAAAAACAGGCTTCATGATAATGAGGATGATGTGGGGAGAGTGGGAGAGTGTTATCTCCACCAGACCACCAAGCTTCAATGCAATCCAGAAGGGCTTGCTCTTGAGGGTTTAAAGGGGAGGAGGAGGCAGTCAGAGTGGTAGCTGCCCAATAGGCAGTGGATCACTCTGTTCTCTCCTTGGCTACTTCATCAACTCATTCTAATAGGTGGATCATATTCAGTTGATGCATTGCATCCTCAATAAGAGTCTGAATGTCCATCCCAACATGTCATAATTTAGAAGAATATAAGGTGAGGTGAGCATTCAACATCATAACACGACTCATCATTTCTAATGTTTCACACCCTAGATGGGCCATAAAGAGACTATGAAGTGCCGAATAGGGATGGAGTAAGTTGTTGATGGCAAGAGCATGCCCTAGGTGACATAGGATTCCTGTATAGACTCATTCTCTACAAGAGACTTTGAGAAGGGATTCAGTCATAGGTTCAGTGTGCATAGGAGGGTACAGCATGCCAGGTGGGAGCGTACTGGTGTTCAGGGTATCAGCAGTGGCAGTGATGGCTTCAAGGGTGACAAGGGGTGTAACAGGGCAAGTAGGGGTAGTAGCAGGAGTATTAATAAAGGAAGAAATGGAAGACATGGAAGACATTTTGAATATAGAAGTTCTGAAGGTGGTAGCATCAATGGTGATAGAAGCTAGAGAGACAAAAGGGAAGAATACCTGTTTTTATATTCTTTTAGGGCAGACTTTGCATTTTTCATATCCCGCTATGGGAACCATGAATCTTCTTCAGCTGAGTATCCTTTTCATTGGATCAGATAGGAACAGTTTAACAGAGTTCCATGATGATGTATTATATTTTCAATTTCATATTCTTCTTGTCCTTCTACTAGCTCTGGGGGTGGTCTAGGGAAATTCTTTCCATAAACAGCATTTTCATGGTAAGGGGTGAGAAGTGAAGCATGGAATATGGGATGAATCTTCCAGGTACTGGAAAGTCATAGTCAGTAAGTAATGGGAGATAGCACCTGGACAATGGTAAAAGGTCCTTCTCTCTTGGGTGTGAACTTTGGATTATCTATATTCCTTTTTAGATTCTGGGCTTCTAACCAAACTTTATCTCCTTTAGCAAATGGTGTGAAAGACTTCTTTGAACATATGGCCATGACTTGTCTGGCTAGTTTGTAAGCTGCTAAGGCTTCTTCTCGTGCTGCAAGAAGTTTCCTGATCCATTCTTCTACAGCAGGGACTTTACTTCTAGGAAATAAGGAGGGTAGAGCTAGAGGTCCATAGTCCATCATTAGGTAGAAGGAAGATTTGCCTGTAATGGAGTGGGGATGGTGGTTGTGAGCAAATTTGGCAGTAGAAACATGATCTTTCCAATTGAAAGGGTGATTACCACAAACAATTCGAAGATATGTTTCGATTTCTTGATTGACTCTTTCAGTCTCACCATCTGTTTGGAGGTGATACACAATAGAAATAGTGAGATTATATTTCAAGAGTCTTTCCAATTCTTTTGCAAAGGAGGACGTAAACTGTGGACCTCTATCTGAAATAATTTTGTCATATAAGCCAAATCTTTTGTATACCTTGTGGTAGAATAGGGTTGCTATTCCTTCTGCTGTGACTATTTTTGTAGTGGGGCAGAGAATTACCCTCTTTGTAAGCCCATGGTTGACCATGACCAGAATGCTATCAAACTCGGAAGAGGGAGGAAGATCGGTAATGAGATCACAGGATATTTGTTGGAAAGGGCAGAAGCAAGTGGATTTTATAGGAGAAAAAAGAGGAATGGTGGGGTGAGTATTTGATTTGTTGAATTGGCATGTGGCACAACCAGCAACATATTGTCAGATGAATGAGGCTAGACCAGGCCACCAGAAGTCAATAGAAACTAGCTGACAGGTTTTGAGGAAACTGGAGTGGCTGGTGGAAGGGTGATCATAACAGCGCAAAACTATGCCATGCTGGAGAGGGGCAGGAACATAAATGTGATTCTGATAAGTGAGGATGTTATCTTCATATTTCCAGTCAGAGAGATGGGTGCAAAGGGAAACGGGTGAATCTGAAAGTCAGGAAAGGGTTTGTTTGACTAAGGGATCTGTTAAGGAAAGGGAGATAATGCTAGTTTGTAATGCGGTGTCAATAAGATTAACAAAAAGAGACAGGGGGAGGAGAGTGATGGAGGAGTTATCAGATGAGTCATTGGGGCAGCGATCTGGTCAATGGGATAATGTGTCCAGACCAGAGAGGAGGAAGCCAGGGATGTGGATTATTTTGAGATTATAATCTGCAAGATCGAGGAGCCAACAAGCTTGTCAGCGATTGAGGTTCTGGGGCTGTTTAAAATATAGGAGATTTTTATGATCAGTGAACACCTGAATGGAAAATGAGGAGCTAAGAAGATAGTGTTTCTATGCCTTGAGGGCACAGATGATTGCAAGAAGTTCCCAGTCATAGATATCATAATTTCATTCTGTAGGGGAAAAGGTCTGGGATAAATAGAAACAGGGGTGCCAGTCACCATTGGTGTCCATTTGGAGAAGAATCCCTCCTGTAGCATACTTGGAGGCATCTGTAGTTATAGCAAAAGGAGCAGAAGGATTCAGAAATTAGAGAACTGATTGGAAGAGGAAAAGTTTCTTTAGGCCTGTAAACGCATTGTTGCATGTGGAAGATCAATTCCATTGTTGGTCTTTCTTTGTGAGGTTGAGTAGAGGTTGAGCTTCATCAGAATAGTGTGGTATAAATCATTGATAGAAGTTCACAAAGCCTAAAAAAGAGCAAACATCCTTGACTTTAGCAGGGGTTGACTAGGAGGCAATTCCATTGAGTTTGACTGAATCCATAGCAAGGGAATCAGGTTTGACAATCATTCCTAGATAATCAACCTCGGAGATGTTGAATAGACATTTCTGTAGGCATAAGCAGAGATTTAGTTCTCCCATATGCTGAAGGACTTATCAAGTAGTCTCATCATGATCTTGTTGATTGTGCAAAAAGATAAGAATATTGTCCATATAGATGACAATTTTTCCTGCAGCAATAAGATCTCTGAACTCTTTATTCATGAATCATTGGAAAGTGGCTGGGGTGTTCTTTGGACCAAAGGGCATAACAACTGGTTCAAAAAGCCCTCTGTGAGTAATGAAGGTGGCTTTCCATTGATGACCCTCTTTGATTCAGATATTATTATACCCCCAGCATATGTCAAATTTAGTGAAGATTTTGGCATCTTTTAACTTGTCGAGTAAATCAGAGATTAAGGGTAGAGGATAGGCATCTCAGATGGTATGTTCATTGAGATACCTATAATCCTGAACAGGTCATAATTTCCCATCTTTCTTTTTGATGAAGAAGAATGGAGCAGCTTGTGGGGATGTAGAGGGACAGATTTTTCTGGATTTGAGGTTCTCATCTAAAAATTCATCTTGGGCTTTACATTCTTCAGTGATTAGAGGGTATAACTTTCTGATTTTTGGGGTGAAGCTCTCTGTGAGGTTGATCTCATGGTCACAGTCTCTATTCAGAGGAAGAGGGGTATCTTCATTGGCGAAAATATCCTTGTAGTTAGAGCATGCTTTAGGTAGTGTCACTTTCTTCTTTTTATTGTCAATGGCAAGTTGGGTGGAAGTGGTTAAGGCAGTGCAGATTAATGAAGGATTGGGGATAAAGCGATTGTTGGCTAAAATAGTTCTAGACAAAGATCATAATGGTTTTAAATGTGATGTTACGATTCGTCCCTGAGGCATAGCTGAGTACTACATGGACTACTCTTTTCTTTGATTCACTTCACCTTGACGTACTTATCGATTCCTAGATGAGTCCTTATCTTCCATGCAGATATGCTCTGTTTCTTTGACTCATCTGGCTCTTGTCATTCTTGCTTACTTGAATCCCCTTTATCACAGACATTTCCCTTTGATCTGATTACTCATTGTATATCTGTCATGGATGAGTCATTCTTATCTCTTATCTTGGTTCAACCCTTGACCCTTCTGACTCATCCATTCCATTATTATCTTGGCTTATCCATTCTTTCTGACTTAGCCCTTGATCTCAGATCACCTTCCATTCTTCTGGCTAAGTCAGCACTTCTTTGATGTTCCATTGCCTTCCTGGGCATTCTGATGACTCGTCACCATGACTCATCATCAGTACCCTCTACCCTTTCCCTTTCTCGTACTACACAGCTGCCTTCCCTGATTACTACATATAGTGGATTCCTCTGTACTATAGTTCCCCATTTTAGACCTCCCTTGCATAATTCCCTACTCCCCTCCATGATCTCTTGACACCTCTGTAAACTCCTCTACTCCTATGAATCTATCATATATACTCTAAACCCTCGTCATCTGTCTATCTCAAGACATCTGCCTGTCACTTCTTTGAAAACTCCTGCTCTTCAGCAACGTCTCCGAGTACCATCTTGCTGAAGCTTCTCTCATTCTGAACATCGGTGATGTTCCTCAGTTACCTCTCCTCTCGTCACATCACCGTCTCTCCCTGATTACTGATGGCCCTCCTATTCCTGAACTCCTGTCATCTGGCCATCGCTCTGCATGTACCTGGCAGCATCCTCTGTCTTCCACGCCTATGGTGATATCCATCACTCTCCCTGATCCCCGGTGGTGTCCTCCTTCATCGTCCATCACCATCCTTCTTGCCTACTCCTAGAACTTACCTTTGCCCTTCCCTTCTCCTCTGCTTTCTGTCTCTGCATAGGGATATAAGGGCTACACTTGAGTCTACCCAGCACAAGCATAACATATATACTATGTGGTCCTCTGTGCTTTCCAGATGATATTGAAGAGAGGTGATGGTGGTTCTGTTTCATCTCAGAATAGCTGCAACCTCTATTTGCACATTATGTCCCAATCCATCCATATAGACACATGTTTGTTCCTTTGCTTCAGTGGCCATGTTTTGGATCCTGACTTCCACTGGGTCATTGGTTGATACATCCTTGATGCAGGGTCTCCATTTTGGGTGAGTGTAGGTGGATTGAATTGTTTTATACTGCTGTGGATCCAGTGGAAATGCTTCTATAAGGCAGTGTAGGGGGGATTTGTGATGTTTTCACCCTCTGAGGGCATTTTTGAGGGCAGGGTGGATGAGGTATGAGGTGAAAAGAGTGATGAAGCATAGCACTGCTCTGGTGCAGTGCTCCCATATGAGGACTGTAATGGATTTGAGATCTGCATGGGCAAAAAGCATATCAGTGGTGGTGGTTCACATGCCTCCTGTTATCTGTAGTGCTGTCAGTTGTTGGATCATTTCAATCTTCATCAGCAAACTATCACTTGGCTATACAAATATTTACAGAATTGTATGGTATCACAGACATTACAGACAGGTACCTAGTAATACAGCTCTGTACAGACTCCTATGACACTGTGCATATCTGTAGAGTCTGTAGAGTCTGTAGATGGCTGTGAATAC
>JBBPJU010000648.1:0-19297 GCA_038088875.1 Austroboletus festivus
CGAAGAAAAAGGCATTTTAGGACGCGAAATGCGTCATCCTCAGTTTGGGTCCATTCCCAACGTTTCCCTTTCATAGTCAGGGCGGTGAGGGGTCAAGCAAGGCTCGAGAAGTTCGGGATGAATTTTTGATAAAAGTTACAAAATCCTAGGAAAGACCGAACTTGTTTAACGGTCTGGGGGGGAACCCAGTCTTCGATGGCTTTCAGTTAAGCGGGGTCCATAGCCACGCTCCCTTCTGTGAGGATCATTTCCAGATACTCCACCCTCAGAGAGTTAAAAATGCATTTTTCTAGTTTTAAGTATAGCTCGTGCTGAGCCAACCTGCTCAGCACCTTTCTAGTCCGCTCATGGTGGATTTCCTGATTGGGGGAGTGGATAAGTAGGTCGTCCATGTAGATGATTAACCACCCCTCCGCGAGGTAATCAGCAAAGATGTCGTCCATGAGGGCCTGGAAGGTAGCCGGGGAGTTGCATAACCCAAAGAACATCACGGTGGGCTCAAACAACCCGAATGGGGTGATGAACGCTGCCTTCCATCGGTCTTCCTTGACTATTCGGACATTATTGTACCCCCATCTGACATCCATCTTGGTAAAGATCTTAGAGTGTCTGACCTTATCAATGAGGTCGGCAGTAAGAGGAAGGGGGTAGGCGTTCTTTATGGTGCAAGAATTGAGGTATCGGTAGTTCTGACAGGGTCATAGCTTCCCGTCTTTCTTCTTCACAAAGAAGAATGGAGAGGCCTGCGGGGAGGTGGATTGGGTGATCTTCCCATTCTTTAGATGTTCTTTGATGAATTCCTGGCAGACCTTCGCCTCTTTGGGGTTCAGTGAATAGTTTTTGGCCCATCTCGGGGAGAAGTCAGGGGATAGTTTTATATGATGATCGTAACTTCTCGTGGGGGGCAGGGAGGACGCTGCTTTCTCAGAGAACACCTCCGCGTATGGTTTGTATTCTGGGGGTAGGATCACCTTCACTTTCTCCTCTCGTTCGGCGATTTTTGTGAAGAGAGTGGTCTTTCTAATTTCCTCATCCATGATCCCTTCCCTAATGATAAGTTCTTCTGAGGGATTATCGAGGTCTTCAGCGATATACCTTGCGAGGTACCACTGGGCGGTCTGAATCAGTATTTCTTCGGCGTCTCCTTCCAGGAGGAGTATCTCCCTCCTGTCCCAGTCAATTATTGGGTTTTCTGTGGCTAGCCAGGCCATTCCTAGGATTATGGGAGTTTTTCCTTCCCCCAACACCATCAGGCCGATCTTTCTTCTTCTCCCTCCGATGGTGATATGAGCAAATGTCTGCTGGGTAATCCTTCCTCCAGCATTTCTAGATCCGTCCGCATTTATTGCGTGTCTAGGAGTTTGTAGATGGTATACTGGGAGTTTCCATTTGCGGGCCCATTTGGCTCCAACAAAGTTTCCAGTAGCCCCGCTGTCGATCAGGGCTTCGGTGTCGATGATTCCAGATGGGGTTCGAATTTGCACTTTTATGGTCATAGATTGCTGTTCTTTCGAAGTTATTACATCTGGTGAACTATTTGGGGAATTGGACATCGACCTCCATTTCCCCTTTAAAAACGCTTTACTTTAGCAATCCGCTCAATCATTTTCATGGAAAGGACATTGATTCGCTCATCTGGGTAGTCTTTTTCCCCTTCTTGGCCTTCTTCGGCATAAGCGTCTTCTTCATAAACCTCCTTCAGGATGTTGAGGATTTCTTCCTTGGATCCTTTCTTGTTGGTGAGTATCTTCTGGATATACTCTGAGGTTTCGTCGGGCGTTGAAGTAGCTGGCAGGCTTTCTTCTCGGACTTCGCGCACCTTCTCTCGTGGAGAATCCAAAGTCCTCCCCATATTGGATCCCTTTAATCCAGGGTGTTTATGGTTTCTGGTGAAGCACCCCTTCTTTTTGCAGATAAAGCAGAGGTTATTCTTGATATAACATGCTCTTTCTACCAGGGTTAATCTGATGGCATCCACATCCATGGTGTTTGGGTCTTTGGTTGTTCGTCCTCCTCCATTCCCTTGGTAAGAGAACCTTTCTCCGCCCAGATCCCTTATTTTTTCCAATTGCCGCACCTGCTTTTGTGCGGACTCAATCCATCCCTTGATGGTGGTGGGTTCATTGATCTGTATAATATCTCGGGTTAGGTCATTGTTTAATCCTCTGACGAACCATTCACAGAGGGCTCCTTCATTGGTTACTCCTGACTTGGTTGCCAGGAGCTGGAAGTCTTGTACGTATTTCTGGGTTGACTTGATAGTGGACCCTCCCCTTTCCTGTCGTAGGCCCGTGATCTTTCTACGGGCGTCTGCTTTCTCTTCTTTCAAGATGAATGAAGCAGTGAATTTCTTGACGAACTCTGGCCATGATTTTTCCTTCTCTGTTTGTAGATAGCACGATTCGGCATAGACTCTCCCTCTCCCTTTAGACATTTTGTTTAATGCCGTGACGATCTTGCTTGCATCGGTGGAATAGATGTGTCCATTTACCGAAAAGTAATTTTCCATTGCTGCTATCCACCACTGGGCATCTTCATTGTTCCCAGAGAAGTCCGCGGGTAGCGCAGCTTTTATCTCTGGTATCTTGTCCATAGTTCCCTCTATCTCTCGCTTATAGGGTTCTACTCCTGTTTCCTCAAAGACTTCTTTGTCGACCTCCATGGTGGCTAGTTTTCTTTGGAGGGCATCGTCTGACTGGATTTGTTCTGTCTCTTGCTCGTATTTCTTGATGAGGGTCTTGAGGAGGGGGTCAGCGACTCGGTAAGGGGGCCGGGAGGGTCGGGCAGCGAAGTATTCTGGTTGTTGGTGCGCTGTTGGACGAGGAGTCTTCAGTGAAGTTGCTCCAGGTATAATCTCACTGCGTTGCGGGAGGTCCAGTCTCTGATGAACGGTCTGGCTGCTGATGTGCTCAGCTGGGAGAGAAGATAGTGCAGGTGAGGGTGAACTGCGAGCAGAGAGAGTAGGGTGTGATGGGGAATGGACGTGGAGGAGAGGAGGAGTTTGAGGAGTTGATTGGCTCCTGGGGACTCGAAGTGCCTCTGGGATAGGGGTCCTTCGAATAGACTTGGAAGTGGGGGTTGTGGGTCGCTCGTCGTTGGAGCCAGATTGCCGCGAAATCTTGGCGGAAGAGTTTTCCTGCCTGTAGAAACAGGGGGAGATCCGTAGGAGTTAGATTCTTTTGATATGGAACGTAGGACATGGCGTCTCCAGTAGTCTTCTCTGAGCTGATCGAACGTTTGGAGATTCGGGCCGTACTGAGTGACAATGGAGAAGACAGCGAGATGTGCCGATAGGACTTCTGAATGGAGCAGGAGGTGCAGGGCTAACCCCTGTCTGATGAGGATTCTCTTGAGAAGCAGCAAACCATCCACCACTTCAAGGTACAGTTGACTCCACGTAAGATTGTGTAGAATCTAACTAAGGGTTCTTGTAATGTACATAGGCGCTTATATACCTAATGGGAATGGTGTGGGAAAGTCCTCTCTATCAGAAAAGATCTCGATTGAGGGGTACTCGTCCGCTCTGGAAAGGGAACGGAGAATGGAGAGGCATCCATTTGGTAAATTAAGTTTAATCATGCACTGCCTATGGAATGGAAGAGAAGAGCAGTGCGTGGGATCCTCCCTGGATAAGGAAGTCTCCTCCTTGTCCACAATCGGAACTGCCAGATCTGATCGGCAATGTAGGAAGGTAATACCTAAGTCGGTGTATGCTGTGCGGAGTGGGTATGGGTGACTTGGTAACTAACAAGACTAAGGGTTTATCAGATCGTGACGGGAGTTACAATGAATGGAATGATCAAAGGAAAATAGAAAGTCAATTGGCCAGATCGTAGGCCATCTACACCCCCCTTACTAGTTCAACAGAAGGGGAACTCGCCCCCATGCCGAAGGAAGAAGTCCGCGACTTCCTCCTCGTCCCAAGTGAACCACTCTTCTTCCCCGGGTGGAACATTCTCTTAGTTATCTGGGAGTGGTGGGGACCCGTTCCAGAACTCTAATGAGTCTCCCCAGGCGGCTCCCCTAGCGAAGTCGTTGTGAACGTCCATCATTCCTCCTTTGAAGAATGAAAACGAGGGGGCATCCAGAGGGTCTGGATAGGGAGTAGGCGGCTGCCTCCATCGTTCCGTAACACCTACCGATCCCGCATGGATGTGATGTATCCATGCCCAGATCTAGTTGTATATAGTCCAATTTTTTCTTATCTTTGTTATCTTTCATGGATACTATTTTCTTTGTGATCACACCCTTACTCTGATGTGATCATTATTTCCTCCACCCATGCTTATCTCTATGAAACCCTTAATTCATGAACAATCCCCCCTTCACCTGTGGCTGCTTCTTATGACCCGGGCTGTGCCCCCTTCTCCTATAAATACAATTGCCCTGTACAGTAGTTTCCCTAACTAGATCTACATTTAATCTATATGGTATTTGGTTCAACAGCTCCTCCTTGACAATGTAAGGTCGCCGCAAGACTTAAGCCTATCCCGGACTTCTATTAGTCTACTGTCTACTGTTGAGTGACAGCTGAACACCAGGGATTCTTTGTGTCTCAGATCTATACCCATAGATCATGTCACAGTCTCCCTGATTCTAATCTTTGTCCTACTCAGAGTGGATGCTTTATCTCTTGATCTTTTCGAGTGTTCACTAGACAACACTCTTCATCAACCACCAGTTCTTTGCAAACAAGGGCTACACTTGGACTTACCCAGTCCAAGCATAACAAAAGAACTAGACTCTTATATTACAACTAGCTTTATTCTAGATCACCCATCATTTCATCCCACAGACATCTCAGTTGGTGTCTCTGCCAAGACCCTGAGTCTGAACCTGAAACCTCTGAGCCCTTTGAATCTTCAGAAGAAATACCTTCTGATCCTAACGTCCCTATTGACAATAAACCAGCAGATCTTTCTAATCTCACTGGGCAATTAGCATCAACCTTTATTATCTCCAGAGCCTCTACTTCTCCCAGTCCTACTCCTCAACCTCAAACAGGTCAAGTCTTCTTTCCCCCTCTAGTACGCCCCATGTTACGATTCATTCCAGGGATCTAGCTGAGTACTACACGGACTACTCTTTTTCTTTGACTTCCTTATCCTTGACTCATTTGCACCATTTCCTAGATGAGTCCTCCACCTTCTATGCAGATATGCTCCATTTCTCTGACTCATCTAATCCTTAACATTCTTGCTTACTCAAATTCTCCTTATCATAGACTTTCCATTAATCCGATTACCCATTGAATATTTGTCATGGATAAGTCATTCTTATCTCTTATCTTGGTTCAACCCTTGACCCTTCTGACTTATCCATTCCATTATTATCTTGGACTATCCGTTCTTTCTGACTTAGCCCCTGATCTCAGATCACCTTCTGCTCTTCTGGCTAAGTCAGCACTTCTTTGATATTCCACTGTATTCTTGGACATTCTGATAACTCATTACTATGACTTATCATCAGTCCTCTTTGCCCCACTTCCCTTCTTGTATTACACAGCCACTTCCCTTGATCACTACATATAGCAGCTCTCTCTGTACAGTAGTTTTCCATCTTAGATCTTCCTTCACACTTTTCTTAATTTCTTCCATAACCTCTTTGATACCTTGATACTCTGATCCCTTTGGATCTCCTGTACCCTCTACCTCTATAAATCTACCCTTGCTTAATAACTGTGTCATCTGTCGATCTTGGGCAACCAACTGTCCTTTATCGAAACTATTGCCCTTTAGCATCACTCTTCGATCGTCACCTCTTCTCTTTAACATGCTGAAGGCCCCTTGTTCTTGGTTACTGGTGATGTTCCTCAGATATAGCTTTCCTTATCCTATCACCAGTCCTCTTCCAGTATTCACTGACAGCTATCCTCTCTCTCGATTCTTTGCCCTCCAGCCATCTGATCTCAGATACTATGGCAGTATTCTCTGCCTCACCAGAACTATAGTGATATCTGATACGGAACACAGGATGCAGAGTCTCTGGCAGTTTTCTGTTAATAGATCGAAGGTGTGGAGGTTCGGTCCATACTGTGTGATAATGGAGAAGATGGCTAAATGTGCAGAGAGGACTTCTGAGCAGAGGAGGAGGTGCAGGGCGAGGGCCTGCCATATTAGGACTCTCTTGAGAAGGGGTAAACTGTCCACCTTTTCAAGGTACAGAAGACTCCATGTAAGATTGTGTAGAATCTAACTAAGAAACACTTGTCTCATACACAGGCGCTTATATACTAATTGGGTAAGTGTGTGGAAGTCTTCTTTCCGACCAAAGAGATTCAATCGTAAGGAGTGCCTATTCCAGGAATGAAACAGGGAATGGAGAAGCGTCCTTTTAGATTAAAGCAAAGAAGATATGCACTGCCCACAGATCAGAAAGGGAAAAGGCAGTGTGTGGGTTCAGCTTCCCATTTGGGAATGAACCTAACTCTAAAACTACTTGGGAAATCAGAAGTACATACTATGCCCGGAATGAGAAAGGTAAAGCTTGGTCGGCGTATGCTGTGTGGAGCAGGTATGGGTGACCTAAGCAACTAAAGGAACTAAAGGGGGTGGCAGGTGGTACAAGAGGATTAGCCCAAGAAAGAGGTGAAAGAGACTAAGGAAAAAAATGGAAGAAATGGAAGAAATGGAAGGGAGTCCATCCCCTCCCCTCAGCAAAAGGGAAAGGGATCTCCATGGTGGCAGAAGAAGTCTGCCACCTCCTCGATGTCCCATGTGAACCACTCCTCATTCCCCGGAGAAACATTCTCTTGATTGTCTGGGAGAGGAGGGGACCCATTCCAGTGTTCTAGTGATTCTCCCCAAGCAACTCCACTGGAGTAGTCGTCCTGGATGTCCATCAGTCCCCCATTAAAGAAAGAAAAAGACAGGGCATCCAACACCTCGGGATACGGCGTAGGAGGGTGCCTCCAGCGTTCCGTAACAATATCTATCACCTGTCCTAGATCCTTGGTGATGTTCTTCATATCCTTCATCCATCACCATATCCTCTTCTCCTGCCCTAGAACTTACCTTACCCTTTGTTCCCCCTCTGTACCTTCTGCCTCTGATTAAGGGATACAAGGGCTACACTTGGACCTATCCAGTTTAAGCATAACAAAAGGTCTAAGATCTACGATTGCGACTAGTATTATCTAGGTTGCCCTCCCATACATCCTTTTCCTGAACCCCGATTCCAATTCTTGAAGGCCACCAAGCCTTTCCTTCGTTATCCAACTTCCTGAACAGTCACAATGTCACCTCACATTCCTAGACTTCACTACCCATTCTCCACTCGATTTAACACCTCATGATTGCGAACAACTTGATCTGTTTTTGATCCTCATCAGACAAGTATCCTTGATCATCTAGCATCTCTGGTTGGGATGGTTCCTTTATCTTGACTCCTTGATGACACATCATGGCTTATCATTGATACCCTTGACATTATTCCTAGGTAATCTTTTCCTGATTATTCATTGATATGTCTGCTTGCATCCTCAATGCAAATGTGGAGATCCCACACCAACTGATGTTCATAGATAACCTCAAGCCATTGATTGGCTATTCTCCTGAAACCCTGAACATTTTCTTTTGAAACCAATTCCAGATGAGACTAAACTGGCTGCTATGTGCTGGCTCATTATTCCTCATAAACCACTACTCTGTTTTTTGACAACCGAACCCTGGATCATTTCCGATCCTGATCTTTGTCTCGATAACACTTTGATTCTTCAGAAATTACACCTCTTCAATGTTTCAAATCTGATCATCATCATCCAACTCACCCTGATCCATGAAGCAAGACTTTGTATTCAGTCTTTGCCACCTGATCCTCTTACTCTCGACTCCCTGAAGTATAGTCGCTGCTTAGACTATACCATTTCTCGAATCGCTGTGCTATGCACAATCCCTTTAAAACTGCATGTCCTGGCAAAGCATGACAGTTCCAGAATATCCTTTGGATGTCACCACCTCTCCTGACTTCGAGAATATCCAAACAAGTTATCTGGATCCCTCGAACCCCTACAGTTTCCAGCCACAAGATGAAAATACTATCCTGGACCCTTTGCTTTGTTTCTGAATCAAATCTCATCAACCACATGTAGATCACTACCTGGTATCTTTCCAGATGGACCCCATGATAAGTCTCACATGAGCATACATGAAGATTTGATTTATTCCTTCAGACCATCCCAACTTTACAGTGACTACTTTCTGCCTTGTAGAAAGAAGTACGGCTTTATCGCATCCAGTTCTCTTCCTGGATTTTTCTGGAAGTGCCAAACCTTCTGCTTTGTAGAAGGAAGATTTCCCCATCCAGCTCTCTTTCTGGATTTCTTGATGCAACCGCTTCCTGCTTTATAGGAAGAAGAAAACCCCTACATTCTGCTCCAACATACTATCTTGATTTTCTAGTTCTCTTCCTAGAAATCTTGAATCATAGTGCCATTTAGCACATTCTCTTTCAATCCACCTTTTTGGTTCATTGCTGATCTTCCAGTCCCTGATACAGGTCATTAATCGGAAAATTTTATTTTCAACTAGATCCCCACAATAAGTCACCCTTGGGTGCATGTATATCTGGAATATCCCTCCAGCATATCTCGATCTCACCCCTGCTTGTCCTTTCAGGATAAGTATTCTGAATAACTGTCTCCACCTCTTCATCATTGGCAAACACCCAAAGTCCCTTCTCCCAGACTTCTTGAATCAAGCCCTCCAAAAACTTGATTACCCTATCTCTTACTCCACTAAATTCGCTCTCTTCCAAACCAGTTGGAATCCTCAGACACCTCCTTTCTTGAATCATGATCTCGAACCATTCTGGTTTATGCATTCAAGAATCGCTTCATTTCTTGACTTAGAGATGATACCCTATGGTCATACAGGATCAACACTTTCTTTTCAGATAGTAGGCATTCTACCAAAGACCCTTTTGGTCATTTTCTTTGTGTTCCCAGTCACAGACCAATGGCCTATGGAATTACTCTGTTTACAACCCCTCTAGATCACTCTGACTTCTCTTTCCCGACTTCCCAAGTTGTAGCTCACCCTTCCAGTATACAAGTCACCACCCAATTTATTTCAGCTAGAACTCACGATAAGCCCTCTTCGAGGCATGTATAGCAACCAGCATGACTTTCCTGATTACCCACCTACCTGACTTTGCTCTTTATAAACCACCTCGACCCACAAATGTTTTTATGGTTATCCCTTGAACGACCGGATCCTTTGGGTCATTCCTTCACCTAACTTCTCATGTAGACCATTATCTGATCTGCATCGGATAGACTCCATGATCAGTCTGGCGACATTTCATCAGCATACATGAAGAACATGACCAATATGCCTTTCAAATTGCTTTGTCAAATTCATGCAATTCTTCTTTGATCCCAGTCATTTCCTGAAATGATATGGGTTATTACCAATTCACCCCACAATGTTCTCTTCCATTGTGATTCCTCGATCCTGATCATTTCGATGATATAGGCCATTTCCTCTCTGCTCTCCCTTGATCCTAGTCACCACATGGTAACCTGGATTACCCCTTTCAAACCAATACTGCAACATTCTCTTCCATTGTATCTATCCTGACCCTGATCATCTATATATGATACAGGTTTTTTGCTATCACGACGCTCTCTTTCATCGACCCCTGATCTCAATTTGTTCTAAATTTGGGATATCTTGAATTCAACCTCATATCCTCTAAACCTGAATCCTCAGATACCTGTCCCATGACTTCATATGAAGACTTCCCTCGACACCATCATATCTGAAACATAACAGGTCAATATCATTGACATCTCATCCCCTCAACTTCATCATTCGTTGACACCCCTAGAACAATTCATACAGTGGTACTACTCTGATCATTCGATCATCCTTGATCATTATGACCTTCCTCCTTCCCAATCTTTCTGTTTCTTGTTTCTCCCAGATTATTACTTTTCAAAGTCGCCTTCTCCAATCAAATAGAAGCCTGGATCTCTAAAGACCTCACCTCTTTATATTCACAGTGTTTCAGCCTGGAGACTCACACCTCACAGGAGCCATTGGCATGCCACGCTGACTGACCATTGTTTCTATGATTAGGATTATACTTCTACCTCTTTCATCAAACTGACATGCAGGTCATTACTCGAGCACTTCGTGCACCGACTAGAACCCTTGATAAGCTCTTCAGGCATGCATGACAATCAGTTCCTTTTTAATTTCTACCTGAAACCTAACAACTCCAGATCATCTTCTGGTTGATCCTTCTCTCCCACCTTTCACTGTATCGATCCTGTGGTACCCTCACTTACCACACTCTCCATGATTTATTTCCATCTTTACTTGCATCACTCTCTGACTACTCCACCACCCTGACTTTCCTCTTGCCCTCTCTGAGGTATCCCCTGTATTTCCTTGAATATAGTTCTTGGCCATGGTCGACCTTCAATCTACTAAGGGGGTAATTTCCCAATTTTACCCTCTATTATCTCTTACCACCCTACTCGTGTGACCCAACTTACCATGTCACCAACTATCCCTCATTTCCCTGATCTGACTTGCCATTATCTTAACAAGTAGACATGAACTATCAAATGGCATTTTACCCTGACATCCTAGAAGAATACCTAGAATCCACCGATCCAACATGAATCCAACAAAGATAATTGTTGAAATTTCCAGTCTCTACTCGACATACCAAAACAATCATCCAATCCACTCCATCCGTCCCATTCCAGTTCTGACACAGATATTGGTAAACACGATTCTTGTCATTTACCTCCTTTAATTACTGAAATTTCCACTAACCCACCTTCTGCTTGAAGACATAAGCAAATGTGGTAGCCCCACACTTTTGAATTCCCAGATTAACCCTGAACTCTTGCATTTGCAGTTCTCGATGAACCAATCTGATTCTTTCACCTTGACCCTGAGGAATTTACCATTCAGACTTCCAGACCTCAGGGATTGCATCCAACATTTTGATTCACTCACTTTTCCTGACTGAGATCCTTGAGGAATTATATTCAGACTTCTGATCCTCTTGGATATTGTTTCTTGATGAAATCTTTGACCTTCTTAGATTCCTAACTCTCCAATCTCTTGACCTTATCTTCAGACTTCCATGATCAAGAATCATCCATTTCAAATTTTATTAACTTCTTGAAATTTTCTAGACTCTGTTTTAAATCCTGACGACCAGTATAAAACTGGTTATCCTCTGATTTTGGATGTCAAACATTCCTTCTTGATCTTCCTTCTTGATTCTTGTCTTCATCTTATCCTTCAAACGATGCCTACTAGAATTGCGTCACCTCAGTCCCAGTACAGCTCCAACTCCCCATCACCCCTGACATTTACCCCTCTTGATACCCTCGAGTCCCCTCTCCTCTCTGAATCTCTTGGTCTTGAGCTTAACTCCCTACCTCCTCCATATGGAGTTGATGTGCCTCATCGCCCTCATCTTGAATCTTTCGATCATCCTGTTGCACCTGTCCCCATCCCTCCTCTAGCTCTTCGCCTCACAGATGAACCGACTACCTCAGAAATCATCACTCGTATCTCTCAGTACCTTCAGGACCCAGCCCTCACTAGAGCCCTGAATTCCTTCTGGGATTTATCATCACCTATGGCCTCTCTCTAGTGCACTTTTGTTCAAAGTATTCAAGTCCTCTCTGATCTTGAAGTGCTGAGTTTCCACCAGGCAGCTCATCACCTCACTGGTACTCGTATTTCTGGCATTCTTCATCCATTTTCTCCAGGTCAGTGCCTCTATCTCCAGAACATCCATCTAGCCATCACCACCGATCTCATTCGTGCTTTCCATCAAATGGAAGCTCTAGATTTTCTGGAAGACGTAGATTTATTTTTGCACATTCTGTTACGCTTGTACTGGGTAAGTCCAAGCGTAGCCCTTAGGATCAAGGGTTCGGTATAGAGTATCGTCTAGTGAATACTCAAAGAGTTCAAGATGGGGAGCGTCCACTCAGAGTAGGACGAAGACTAGGGTCAAGGAGACTGAGTGGAAGAGAACACTCAGGAGTCTGACAAGGGGACAAGCACAAGAGATGTGATTGTAAGGGAGAACTAGACTAAAGTACATGGCAGCGGAGACATGGTTTTATATAGTGATCTGAAATGAGAGGCAGTGTGGGAATACTGCCTTGAATGGAAAGGAAGCTGTCTGTAGATGAGTCATATAGAATCTGATAGAACGTCAAAGAATAGTTCAATGAGTCAGAAGAATAGGAAGATGACTCATGATGACAACTAACTACTGAGTCATCAGGCCGATTACTAAGTGTAAGCAGATAATTATGGATAAAAGAATATGACTCAGCCTGAAGACGAATTGGACTTATCCCAAGTGGGATTATCCAAGAGGAAACGAAAGGCTAGAGTCGGTACAAAGGTTATACAAGAGTAAGAAAAGAAATCATAAAGAAATCATAACATTACCCCCTTTTTATACTCGAAGCCACTGCGAGAGACACTTAGGGGAGCCAGTGCACAGCAGCCAGTTTAGTCTCCACCTAAATGTCACATACATCTCCTGTCATGTTGGACTCGGCAACAGGATCGTATATATTGATAAGGGATCCTTCTGACTGGGGACTGGGAGAACGAGGATGAGGAGGAGATCTCCTAGGACGGCCATGCCCCATACTTCGACGAGGAAATGGGATTCCAGGTGGAGGTGGAACGGGTAATGTGAAACAGGTAGTAGCACGATGAGACATGGAGGACATAGATGACGAAGAGGATGATTGAGAGGGAGTGCGATGATGGAGTGGACAAGAATGCTGGGTATGACCAGGTCACCATTTAAGGCAATGGGCACATTGGTGAAAGATACAGTCTACCCTGACATGACCTAAACGATGACAAGAAAAACAAGCTTCATGATAGCGGGGGTGGCGAGGTGATAGAGGAAGGGTGTTGTTGCTGCCTGACCACCAGGCTTCTACACGATCTAGACAGGCTTGTTCTTCCTGAGTGAGAGGTGATGACGAAGCTGAGGGGGTGGTAGCGATGAGGTAACTCGCGTGTCGTTCACCCCTTTCTCTGGCTACTTCTTCAATTTGTTCTAGTAGATGAGTCATGTCCAACTGGTGCATAGCGTCTTCGATGAGTCGTTGGATATCCATTCCTACTCGTCATAACCTCAAAGTAAAAAGTCCCATATGAGCATTGGAAGTCATGATGCGACTCATCGTTTCTAGAGTTCCACATCCCAAGTGGGCCATGAATAAGTTATGGAGTGCTGAATGAGGATGAAGGATATCATTGATGGCGAGAGTATGTCTGGGGTGGCGAAGGATTTCAGTGTAAACTTGTTCTCTGTGAGCAGTGTTGAGGAGGATTTCAGTCATAGGATCAGCATGCATGGGAGGATACAGTATGCCCGGTGGGAGCATACTGGTGGTGGAGATGTCAGCAGCAGTGTCGGCAATAGCGTTGAGAGTGACTAGGGGAGTAATGGGACGTGTAGGGGTGGAAGCGGGGGTGTCGATGAAAGATGAAACAGAAGTAATGGAAGACATTTTGAAAGTAAAGAAGTCTGAAGAGCGGTAACGTCAATGGAGGTAGAAGCTAAGGAGACAAAAGGGGAGGATGATGGTTTTTATATTCTCTTAAGGTGGACTTCGCATTTTTCATATCCTCCTCTGGGATCCATGAATCTTCTTCGGCGGAGTATCCCTTCCATCGGATTAGATAGAAGCGGTTTGACGGAGTTCTGCAGTGACGTATTATCTTCTTGATTTCATATTCTTCCTCGCCTTCTATTAACTCCAGGGGTGATCTAGGGAAGTTCTTTCCATAGATGGCGTTTTCGTGGTAAGGGGTGAGAAGAGAAGCATGGAAGACGGGGTGAATCTTTCAGGTGCTGGGGAGACGTAAGCGATAAGAGATAGGAGATAACACCTGGGTAATGGTAAAGGGTCCTTCTCTCCTAGGCGCAAACTTGGGATTATCTATATTCCTTCTCAAATTCCGTGCTTCTAACCACACCTTATCTCCTTTAGTAAATGGTGTGAAAGTTTTCCTCGAACATGCAACCATCAGTTGTCTAGCTAATTCATGAGCTGCTAGAGCTTCTTTTCAAGCTGCTAGGAGTTTCTTGACTCGTTCCTCTACGGCAGGAACTTTGCTGGTTGGTAGGACGGTTGGGAGAGCTAGAGGTTCATAGCCCATCATCAAGTAGAATGGAGATTTTCCTGTCACTGAGTGGGGGTGACGGTTGTGAGTAAATTCTGTGGTAGAGATATGATCTATCCAGTCAGATGGGTGATTACCACAAACAATACGTAGATAAGTTTCAATTTCTTGATTAACTCTCTCTGTTTCTCCGTCTGTCTGGGGGTGGTAGGCAGTTGACAGGGCGAGGTTATATTTCAACAGTTTTCCTAGTTCTTTAGCGAAGGAGGATGCAAATTGCGGGCCTCTGTCTGAAATGATTTTGTCATATAGTCCAAACCTTTTGTAGACCTTGTGGAAGAAAAGGGTGGCTATCCCTTCCACCGTGATGGTTTTCTTTGTTGGACAGAGGATTACCCCCTTTGTAAGCCCATGGTCGACCACGACCAAAAGGGAATCGAAGCCGGCAGAAAGGGGAAGGTCGGTGATGAGGTTGCAGGAGATTTGTTGGAAAGGGCAGGTACAGGAGGATTTAATAGGGAAGAGCAGGGGAGTAGTAGGATGGGTATTCAATTTGTTGGCCTGGCAAGTGGCACAACCAGCAACGTACTGGCGAATGAAAGAGGCTAGGCCTGGCCACCAGAAGTCAGCAGAAACTAGTTGACGGGTTTTAAGGAAACCAGGGTGACCAGAGGAAGGGTGGTCATGACAGCGTGAAACAATGTCATGACGAAGTGATGGGGGTATATAGATATGGTTGTGGTAGGTGAGGATGTTGTCTTCATATTTCCAGTCCATGAGGTGGGCACGAAGGGTAGGAGGAGAGTCAGAAAGGTTAGAAATGGTTCATTGAACTAAAGGATCAATGGAGGATAGGGATGTGATGCTGGACTGCAGAGCGACATCGATGAGATTAACAAAAAGAGATGGGGGAAGAAGAGTAACCAAAGAATTATCGGAAGAGTCATCGGGGCAGTGGTCGGGTCGGTGGGAAAGTGCATCAGGGCCTGAGAGGAGGGAACCAGGGATGTGGATCATTTTGAGGTCATAATCTGCAAGATTGAGGAGCCAACGGGCTTGTCGACGATTAAGATTCTGAGGTTGTTTAAAATATAATAAATTTTTATGATCGGTGAATACTTGGATGGAAAAGGGAGAACCGAGGAGATAGTGTTGCCATGCTTTGAGGGCATGGATAACTGCCAGGAGTTCTCGATCATAAATATCATAATTTTGTTCTGTTGAAGAGAATGTTTGAGACAGGTAGGAACAGGGGTGCCAGTCACCATTAGAATCGGTTTGGAGGAGAATACCTCCAGTGGCATATTTGGAGGCGTCCGTAGCAATGGTGAAGGGAGCAGAGGGATTTGGAAATTGGAGTACTGGTTGTGATAGGAAGAGTTCCTTGAGCTGTGTAAACGCATTGTTACATGCAGGGGACCATTCCCAGTGTTGGTCTTTCTTTGTGAGGTCGAGGAGGGGGCGAGCTACTTTGGAATAATGAGAAATGAATTGTTGATAAAAGTTTGTGAATTCTAAGAAGGATTGGACATCTCTAACTTTGGTCAGTATTGGCCATGAGGCAATCCCATCAAGTTTAACGGGGTCCATAGCGAGAGAACCAGGCTTAACGATCATTCCTAGATAGTCGACTTCTGAGATGTTGAAGAGACATTTCTGTAGTTATAGGCAAAGGTTTAATTCTCTCATTCGTTGAAGAACTTGGCGTGTCATCTCATCATGTTCTTGTTGGTTGTGAGAAAAGATGAGGATGTCATCCATGTAAATGACGATCTTTCCAGCAGCAATGAGATCCCTGAATTTCTTATTCATGAATCGTTGGAAAGTAGCAGGGGCATTTTTTGGGCCGAAGGGCATTACCACGGGTTCGAAAAGTCCTTGATGAGTAATGAAAGCTGCCTTCCATTGATGACCTTCTTTTATTCGAATGTTATTATAACCCCATCTGATGTCGAACTTGGTGAAAATCTTAGCGTCCTTTAGTTTGTCCAACAGGTCTGAGATCAGGGGTAATGGATAGGCATCTCAAATGGTATGGTCATTGAGATATCTATAATCTTGGACAGGTCGTAATTTCCCATCTTTCTTTTTAACAAAAAAGAACGGAGCTGCTTGTGGGGAGAATGAAGGACGAATTTTCCCTAATTTCAGATTTTCATCTAGGAACTCATCCTGGGCTTTATGTTCTTCAGCTATAAGGGGGTATAGTTTCCCTATTTTTGGGACGAAGTTTTTGATGAGATTGATTTCGTGATCACAATCTCTCTTGGGGGGAAGAGGAGTATCTTCATCGGCAAAGATATCTTTATATGCAGCATAGGCATCCGGTAAGGCTACTTCCTTCTTTTTATGGTCAATGGCTAGCTGAGTTGACGTGGTCAAGGTTGCACAGGTCAAGGAGGGATTGGGGATAAAGCGGTGGTTGGCCAAGATAGTTCTGGACAGAGATCGAAGTGGCTTTAGATATGTCATATCTCTACTCAGAGCAATTTGTGCACAGAGGACATCATCCTCGGTTCAATCTAAATAAGCAAAAAGATGTTCATCAGCTAAAGCATCCACTGAGACATGTTTTGGGGTTGGTTCTTGGTATCTTCATTTCGTATAGAGCCCTTCTTTATCCTGTTTCGTTTGTTCATGAAGAGCTACGAACTTGGCTGATTGATTGGTTTCTTGAGATATTTGGAGAGTCCTTTCCTTCCAGTTGATCGTTGGGTTGGTTTCTGTCAGCCATGGGAGTCCAAGTATAACATTCTCTTTTCCACAATTCATGATATGGAAGGTGGTTCGTCAAAGGAGTCCATTGACATTAACAAAAAGAGTTGTGGTGAATGTAATTGACCCTCCTTTGTTTAGAGAGGCATCGGCATTTCGTACAGTGATGGGAGATGAGAGTCAGTAATGAGAAAGATGGTGTTTTCTGACAATGCTCCAGTCTATGCAGGAGATTTGGGCTTCTGAATTGACTAAAGCAGAGGTGGCGATGACTTTGACCATGTCTAATGTGAGGAGGAGCTGAATAGGGATTCGCATGGCTTTAATACTGGTACATGGTTGAGACGAAGAAGGTACGTGCATTGCTTTCATTCTCCTTTCTAAAAATCCATTGCCACTTTTCCTACAACTTGTTCCTCCATCTCCTCTACTCCGGATTTGATGACCTTGATGACCTTGGGTGGTACTGTGGGCGGTTTCTTTTCAAACTTAACCCTACAGTCTTTTGTCGTATGTCCTTTCTGACAACACTTGAAGCATTGCCCTTCCTTCCTACATCTTTCTCACTCTTCATCAGTCAGTTTCTTCGGCAAGGTGATAATATCGACGTCCATGGCATTAGGATCTTTGGTGGTTCAGGGGGTGAATGTGGGGGTAAAGGTAGTATTACCTTTCTTATGTCTGGAGGCGATTTCGAGCGCTTTTTCTTCAATGGTGGCAAAGTGAGCAGTTTTGATGTACCAACTGTCAATGGTAGTTGGTACAGTTTCCATGGTGTGAACACGTCTCATGAGGGAGACAGGGATTCCTGATGCAAAATAGTTAATCAGGACATCGTCATTGCTTACTTCCATAATGGTGACTTTATTTTTGAAATTGGCGATGTAATTCTGGAGGGTTGGATTATACCCTCCAGAATGATTTTCATAGATTCGGGTCTTGGCTAACCAGGCTAACACCTCTCCCTTTGCGTCCTTGTTATCAAAAGTATCCTTGAAGGAGGTTTTGAAGTCCATCCAGGATCCTAGAGTGAAGTTCCCTCCAGTTAGCTTAGTTTCTCTGAATGTGGCAGCCCAGGTAACGTTACAATCCTTGAAAGGGATTGTCTTGGTCATCAGAAGGATTGTCATTGTGAAACGTGTTGGCTATGGATGGGGAACGGATACGATGTCGATGAACTAGACCCTCCGTTGGAAGAAGAACCTGCCTGGCCTCAGGCAGATGAGTGGGTGTAGGAGTGGGCTGAAAGTTGAGCGACGGACCCATTATTTTTCCTCGAGATACCCAAAAGCTGAGTTCCCTCTTCCGCCTCAGTATTGGGGACATTTTAGATCGATGATCTATTTCTGATCTTCTATCATCGATCTCCTCATTTTAATGTACCACAATTTCGGCTCTCCTCATGGAGGCCTCATTGTCTTTCCTCTGAACCAGTATGTCGGGCATCACCAGCCCCTTTTCATTTACCTTATCCTCGGACTACCTCGTTCTTTGCCTCATGTGAGGTGTAGCACTTACAGATCTCGATCTGTAGTGCCTCTCCATTTCCATATATAGGATCTATACCTTAGGGGATCCCTATAAATACAGTAGCCGTCTGTACTTGTAGTCTCAGCTAGATCTTCGCAATCACAAGCGCAGTATCTAGTTTCCTCAGTGTGAAAGAGTCACTGCAGCGACCCCTTAGGATTTCTATTAGTCTTCACACTACTATCGAGTGCGTGCTGCGATAAAGGATCAGACTAGGTGCTACGCTTGTCCAGCGTAACAGGTAAGGACTGTTCCTTTCTTCATATAGGACAACGCATAAGCAATTTTCTTTGTATCAGTATTATAGAGGTCGACATTAACGGCAAGGTAGAGTTGTACTGTCCTTAACCATGATAAAGCCTTGGTTGGGGCACCATCAAAGTCTTCTGGAGTACCAAGGTGTAATTCGGTGGGTTTTAAAGAGGACATGGTGTTTGGCAAGGTGGGAATAGGGCACACTAGTGGCGGGAAGAAAACTCGACCTGTTTGGGGTTGAGGGGTTGGACTAGGGGGAGTGGGGACTCTAGAGATAACAAGGGTGGATGCTAGTTGTCCAGCGAGATCAGGGAGATCGATTGGTTCGTTGTAGATGAGAATGTCTGGATCAGAGGGTACTTCTTCAGAGGATTCAGAGGATTCGGTGGGTTCTTCTGGATCTTGGCGAAGGTGCCAACTAAGATGTCTGGGGAGTGAAATGGTGGGCGACGTAGAGTGAAACTAGTCGCAATATGAGACTAGTTCTTTTGTTATGCTTGTACTGGATAAGTCCAAGCATAGCCCTTAGGGTCAAGGGTTCAGTATAGAGTATCGTCTAGTGAATACTCAAAGAGTTCAAGATGGGGAGCGTCCACTCAGAGTAGGACGAAGACTAGGGTCAGGGAGACTGAGTGGAAGAGAACACTCAGGAGTCTGAC
>JBBPJU010000649.1:0-19279 GCA_038088875.1 Austroboletus festivus
CAAGGCCTGTGCGGCATCTCATCTGAATTCTGTGGACCAAGATGACAAGGTAGCTATGCGGTATACGGGACGGTTATAAGATCCAGCAACAAGCAAACAAGCAAGACATACCTTCTATGTCTTCTTGCTTGAAATCTGGACGTGCTGTTTTAATAGAGTTGGTGAGGAAAAATGTGCTATTAAAACCACACATACGACTTGGAGACGGTTTTGGACGTTGAAGAAAATCTGTAATGTAAGATCAGACAGAGATCGTCCACATTAAGAGACGAAACCCACCTAGCTTGCAAATTGACTGGAAGTCCTTCGCTTTCCATGCCTCGTTAAGTCTCTGGATCAGCTGCTTGTCTTCGTCAGACCAAATGTCATGTGTGGCACGCAGGTAAACAGGATCTATGTTGTTTGGTAGCTTTTCTGTGATCAAATCCAGAAGCACCTTGCATTCACAGAAGGAGAGTTCTTCCATTGGGCCCATTTTTTTCACAATATATTCATCACCAGCTTTGCCCATGATGAATCGAATAGCTTTGAGTCGGTCGAATGTACCAGCGGGAAAGACTGGGGCTCAATTAGCGGGTTGTGGCTTAGCATAGCCACAGATCTCCTCACCCAAACTCGTTTCCTGATCGGCGGCCAGTGAGTCATGGTTGGCAGTCTGAAGGGATTGTATGTCAGATCGTACTTTGGCTATTGTTTAAGACAGAGGATCAGGGCGAGTTTCCTAACTCGAACGCGTCCGTACATGCATGTGCTTACGACGACAGGATTGACGATCGCTACAAAGATGTCAGGATCTCGTCCGATAGTGACCCTTCTCTTCTCCTTCATTCCTGACCAAGTAATCGCAGGTCTTCCTTTCAGCTGAAATTTGAACTCAGGTTCATCTCTCATCTAGTTCGTGATCCAATACACCCTCATAACCCGATTTCGGCGCAGCCTATCGGGAACCTAGAAGCCGGGGCAGACACTTTAAGCAGTATGGAACTACTAGTAGACGATAGCACCAGCCTTCAAGCCAACGGACCACTAGACGATAGCCATTTTTTGACGTTATCAAATCCATCCAATCAGGTACCAACTCTCCAAGCACCTACATTCTTTCTCTCTGATATATGATCCGGATAGTAACTAGCTATAGATGCATAAGCGAGTTTCTTCGTGTACATTAAATAGAGAATAAATAATAAATACTAAAGGTATGACGTTCAATCCGTCCTTCTCCTAAACATGACCTTTGCAGTCGGATGGGGCACCAGTATAGTTCCAAAACGAAGTGGTTTCGGCCGCGTTTCGTCTTCCAACTTAATGTCATATGTCATGACAATATGAGCCGCCATAGTCTTCATCATATTGGCAGCAAAAAAGCGCCCTGGGCTGGGGAGGGGAGCGAAAAGGCAATGACCGTCATTCAACATCATCGGAAACCTATTTAGACAAAGAGCGTACCACGAGTGCCGACCAAGTGAAAAGGACAAGTAGTCGGTCCCCGTTGAAGCCAAATTATGCTTGATACCCTCCCCAGAGTTTTCGCGCATGTCGGAAAATCTAAAGGGCTCAAAGGAATGAGCATTTTTGTAGATTGCTTCGTCGTAGTGCACGGCACGAGCGGCAGCAATGATCGTAGTGCCTTTGGGTACACACGTTCCGTCTGCGAATGTATAATCTTTCAGCGCCTTGCGGATCATGCCCACTGGTTAGTTAAATGATTAACAGTTAACACGTCAAATCGATTAGTAGGAGTGCTTACCAGCACCAGCACCCTCAAGGCGTTGGCACTCCTTAACGAAGCTGTCCACCTTTCGCATCTTACCTACTGCTGCTTTTGACCAACCCTCCTTTTCGACGATACCTTGCACTTCCTCGCGAAGAGGTTGAATATATTGAGGATAAGCGGCAAGGTAGAAGAGTACATGAGTGAAACTCTAACATGCCAAGTTATTTCATCAGCAGATTAAACTGTGACATGATCGAAACATACAGCGGAAATAGTCTGTGCATGAAGTCAAGATGTTTGAGCGTTCGAGAATCCGAGGGCACAACTCGAGGGCTTACATGGATAGCACCGAAATTGACGGACAAAATAAAAGAGGTCAGGGACTCGACGGTCCGTTCCTGGCCCTTTGCATCGTCCATCAGCCACGATAAAAAGTCGTTCTATCAAAAGGGGAGAGTCAGTCCATCTTCGACTGCGAATACGGGAGACAAACAGGCTTGTCGACCCACTCATCCTCATATTCGTCGAGGTACTTTAGTCGCTCCTCAATGGACGGTCGAAGAAATTCCCTTGCACGTTGATTGGATTGGTTAATGCTTGTAAGGAATCGAGCGGCGATCCTATCGTCGTGTCAATGCTTAGTTCATCAGTCAGATGACTTCCGACAACTTACGGTTTCAACAGGTCTGGGAACAATCCAATAATAGCCGCTGCTTTAGTGACACCGAAACTATTATAGATGATGAGATCTATCCATTCTTGGTTACGGCCTAGAGCAATCTGAATAAAAAAATTCATGGTAAAAGAAACGACACGAAGACCTACACAAAGGAAGTCCGACCAGAAGTCTGTTACTCGCCCTGCAAACTATCTGTTGCATAGTAGCGAATGCTGGCACGCTTTTCCAATCTGGGTGTTTTAGGCATTTTTGAATAGGATACATGCCAAAAGTGCAAGCGCCTACCACTGCCGCTGAGATCCAATATATCATCGAAGGTCATAATGAGTTCGCCTCTCATTTCCGGAAACAATGTTCCAATATTCCTAGTGAGATTCGATCTCACAAGCGGAACATGATAGGGATTTTTGTAAATTTCGGGACCCATTGTATACTCCATACGAAGTTGCTATCATCCACTTTGAGTGCAGGTCGTTTTACAGGAAAACTATCGTAACTTGCCTCGTTTGCGGCATCCAAGAATGAAAGCACGTCATCTGGTGCATTCCCCACTTCCAATACATGCTTGCGATTGCTGATGACGACTGTCCAACGATGGAGTTCTGCAAACTTGAATGGCGCCGTCTTGTACTGAAACACGGGTGAGCATTGATGCACAAAAAGTTACGAAGCACAGTCTTACAGTTTCATATCCTTCTTGTAGGACGTCTAGCGTATTGGTGAGGTGTTTCACAGCAGCCCACCATGAGCTGATCCAGCTACTTGATCCAGCCGTGGGTATAGCATCGAGCTAAAAATGATATAGAGGCGACCCAAATATGGTTCAAGTAAAAGTCACCTTGGAAGGCCGCAGTGATTTTACGCCGACAAGAAAAACAAGAAATGCTGCCGCTGCATAGTAATTCACGGCCATCTGAAGATAAAGAGGGAGTTCGTGACGATCTGAGCCTGTACTTACCATGTTATTATAACCCGCCAGCGCGCTACCGCACTGCCTGTACCATCACGACTTGAAAAGAATGATACAAGCAGTGTGACAGCCTGTTAGTAAATTATTATAGCGCGCATATGTCCATTCCGTCGCCAGCTGCGATGCACTCGCCACATGAAAACTTTTGATCCCCGTTGTTTCGTGAGTTCTTGGCCAGTTTATTCAAGAAACCGGATAAGCCTGTATAGCCAGGATTTCCGAAAAGTAAGTACCCTAAACGGCTGATGCTCGCCGTTCGGCGGCGGCCCGTTCCTGGAGGTCTGTGTGAGTAACTGCCTCCCGTATTGCTTGAAGTAACCGGCCGCTCCTTGAATGTCCATGTTCTCATACCGCGATCCATCACGGAGGTTGTGGCATACGACTCTATGTAATGTTTATGATCCACTGAATGAGAGGATAGTTAGCCACTGGTTCTGTGATAGGATCAGTCTCAGACCACGCTCGATTCACAGATTGAAAATGATAGTCCGCGTTACCAAATAGAAAACGCTGTTACAATATCAGATCAGGAATGAAGAGGTGAGTCCAAAAGGGATGGGAAATCGGCGACCAGTACTAAGAATGGTGATGCGTGGACGGAGGACAGGCCGATTCAATTTGCGAAAACACGTGTACTATAACACCTTTGAGAAGGACGGAGATGCGGACCGGTGATCCCCATATTTTTTTACCCGGGTTTTCTTTGCAGCTGTGCTCTTGATGCTCTGATGGTCTCTGTTGATTTGAGCCGTTTTCATGTGTGAGTAGTTTCTCTTTTTTTGTGATCCATTCTGTAGCGTAGTACCGGATCACGAATAGTAAGGTGAGATAGCAAGATCCTTGTTTGGATTTTGATGGACCTCTTCCAGACCGGACGACAGCAGCTATGTACCTGCATAATGACCCTCATACGGAGTTCTTTTCACAGCATTGTAAGATACCTGAGTACCGCATCGACGCTGGCACCCACTTCAGAAAGAGAATGACTGAATCCGGTCGTTGCTCGGACGCAATAATGCCCAAGGGTACGGGCAAGCCTCCATCTTTGATTCACGGTAACCGGGAGCTCTCTGAGGAAACGTATCCCCCATCACTGTAACCAGGCACGAGGACATGATCCATAAGGTTTCAATTCCCAGGCCTGTGTCATGACTTTTGTCGTTTAGCTTGGAACAGTATATGTTATTAAAGTGGCAGTGTGCACTTTGCCTCCTTCCTGGCTAGCTCTCCGCGTTGTCAAATCACGCTAAGTACGAGTCACAAAGAAAGCGAGGAGCGATGCCAAGGGGTGGAAAGGTTAATCATTGCCCTCTCGTTCTTTCGCTAATCGTTACTCTAGCCTGACAGTAGGCTCGCCTGCTTGCAATCATACGGGACTGAGAAAGTCTGCAAACATAACTATGTCAGTAACGGCATAAAGAATCCATCCAATTTCCCATTATATTCAGGTGCAGTAGGAGACCTTGATCCTGCCTAGCCTAAGTTGTGTATGTTAATTATTATTATGGAAGGCGTAAGATGGACATTTATATACCATATAGATCGACGAGAGCATCAAGTCGCTTCTCATTCCTTTTCTTCCCCTCAGTGGATATGTTGCTAAACGCAAGAAAACACGAGAGCACTCTAATGACATTGGCATCGTCCTCTATACACTCTGTTATTTCACTTACGCAGAGGAACATGCAACCCAATAAATAGGGATATACAATACAAGTATATTCAGTCGACCCTCCTTCTAAACATGATTTTTGCAGTCGGACTAGGTAAAATCGCCGTTGCAAAACGAAGTTTTTCTGGTGGCCTGTCACCCTCCAACCGAATATCATACATCATCACAATGTGCGCTAACATCGTCTTCAGCTCGCTTGCAACGAAAAAGCGTCCGGGACTACAAACAAGGAAGTGTCACCAACTCTTGATCAATGTTCTCAGAGAGGCACAAAAAAGGGCAAAACATACCACGCATGTCGACCAAGTCCAAACGTCAAGTGCTCGGGCGACGTCGAGACGAGTTGACGAGTCTCCCTGCCGACCTCGCTCCATACATCGGAAAATCGGAAAGGTACAAATGCACGTGCGTTTTCGTAATATGCTTCATCCAAGTGTACCATACGAGCGGCAGCTACGATCATCGTTCCCTTGGGCACAAATGTGCCATCTGCAAACGTGTAGTCTTTGATCGCCTTGCGGATCAAACTGACTGAGGCCGAATGATGAGATCAGACTCGGAACAGGCGACGGGTCGAACGAATTTGGAATGCTCACCGCCACCGACGCTTTCGAGACGTTGGCACTCTTTGAGGAAGCTATCAACCCTGTGCATCTTGCTTACTGCGAGTTTCGACCATCCTTCCTCTTGGATGATGTCTTCCACTTCCTTGCGAAGGGGATGTATATATTGAGGGTTCGCGGCGAGACAAAAAAGCGCGTGAGTGAAATTCTGCCATGTCGTGTCAATGAGGCAGATGAGATTGGAGTACGAGATTCGAAGCTTACGATGGATGTCGTCTACCCCAAATAGCCACAGAAAAGATCTGAGCATCAGAAGCAGATAACGAAATGGCAAACATACGACGATAGCCGCAAAGTTGAGATTCAATATACGAGCCGTCAAACACCGGACAGACGACTCTGGGCCCTCCGCCTCGTCCATCAGCCATGACAAAAAGTCGTTCTACAGGATAGGATGGTGAGCACCAACTCTCCCTAATAGGTCCATTCGACCAACAGGTTTTATCCACTCTTTCCCATGATACTTTGCGAGGTTTCTCTTTCGTTCTTCGATTACCGGTCGAAGAAGCTCCCTTGCATGCTCGTTGGATTGATTGACGTCTGTAAGGAACCGTGCCGCCAGACTGCTGACAGGTTAAAAAACTCAAACCAGCGATTTCGTACGACTAACGGTTTCAACAAGTCCGGGAACAGCCCAATGATGGCACTTGCACTGCCAATCCCGTCGATATTTCGGAGGACGTGGTTCGTCCACTCCGGGTCGCGACCTAGAGCATTTCGGATGGGAACCCAAGACAAGAACAACAATGCCATAACATAGACTTACACAACGGAAGTCCGACAAGCATCCTGTTGCTCGTTCTGCAAATCACTTTTTGTACGGTGCTGAGCACCGGCACACCTTTCCATTCTGTGCATCGTCAAACGTTCATGAATGAAGCCCATGAACGAACTTGACGCCTCACCACCGTCCCTGGTATCGAGCAAGCCGTCCAAAGTTGAGACGAGCTCATCTCTCATTTCCGGATACAAAGCCTCTATGTTCCTGGTCAGTTTCGAGGCCACAAGTGGAACATGATAACGGTTATGCCGAATTTCAGCTCCAATTGTGTAATCGGTATGTAATCGCTAAAATTGAAATCGCAATCAAAGGTTTAGCATACAGTACTTGAAAAAAGAATGACAACTTGCGTCATTTAAGGCCTCTATAAACGAGAAGACATCATCGGGTGCGCTTTTCAGTTCCTCGATGTGTTCGCGGCTGCTGAGAACGACTGTCCAATGGCGGAGCTCTGCAACCTTGAACGGTGCCGACTTGTACTGAGGTACGAGATAATATGCATAGTTCGGGAATGCTAGGTATCTATTGACTTGCCTTTTTATACCCTTCTTGAATGACCTCGAGTGCATTCGACGCATACTTCCAACCTGCCCACCACGAACCGAGCCAGGTGCTGGACCCAACCGTGGATATGGCGTCCAGCTAGGAGACAAATCAGGATACGAGACGAACCAAGTTCCAAATATGCACACCCGAGAAGGCTGGAAGATTTTCACGACAAGAACACCGATAAGGGCTACAGCGACATAGCCATACATGTTCAGAGACTCTTCGGATCGAGGCGGGTTTCAGACTGGTCAAATATTATATATAATCCAACAGTCAGCCTGTGCAAGGCAGGATCCGCTTTAATTCCCGCCAACGCGTGGACTAGAACAATCCAGGAAGGTAGTTAACTCTGGCTGCGACCCGCTTAACATACGTCTTCTTGATGCGTACAGTAAGCAGTCACGTAACGAGCGGCAAGATGGATTGCATGAATGATCGATAAGAGTATGACTCATACAACCTTGGGTGTTGGGTGAATTCCTAAAGCACCAAATGCTTAGAAAACCTTACACGGAACAATCAGATACGAGCACAATACAACTCAGCATAGCGCAATCCCTCATTCTGAAGCCCAGGCACTTTCGCATCGTCCACCAGGATGCACTTGCCTTTTTTTTCGTGTTCGTAGTCCGTCCTCCCTCCCCCCACCTCTCTCCTACTTCTGCATCCAGATGTCTTTGGTGCGTCGCCCCCGGTTTTTCGTTCCTGCTTGCCCATGAGCATACGCGATACAGTTTGTCCTGTGTGTTAACCACCTCACATACCAGTAACGAGTTCCTAACTTTCAGGCTTGACCATAAGGGTCAGCTAAAGAAGGGCGAAGGACGTCCTTTGGGGGCACTGCAACATGTAAATGTTGGGACCAGGTGCGTATGACGAGGACGGGTGGTAGTATGCATTGTGGACCCGATACAGAGTTGCTATCGTCGCGTTAAGTGCGTGACATTTTTTTAAAATGGGGAAGCTACGATAGTTCGCCTTGTTGGTAGCTTCCAGAATGAAAGTACGTCGTCTGATGCAATCATCGCCATTTTCAATGTATGCTCACGGCTGAGGACAACGACTGTTCAACGATGGAGTCCTACAAATTTGAACGGCGCCGACCTGTACTAGAATACGGGTGAACGTGTAGACAGGTGATGGAGAAGCACATTTATAGTTTTACACCTATCTTGTAGTCGGACGTCCAGCGTGCTGATCAGGTGCTTTATAGCAGCCCACGAACTGATACCACATGGGATGGGAAACGAACCACGATATTTGAGGTGAAGCAACCACGGAATTTACACACCTGAGAACTTTGCGACGTGGGCAAGGACGGCGGCAAAGGCTGAAACAAGACAGTCGTATATGCTGTGATGGTACCGCGAATATTAATAATTTATCCTATGGCCCGCCAACTATGCGTGTATCCATGCGAGTCACTACCAGCTCGTGGTTGAGTGACACAAAAAAAGAGTGGAGTACCATTCGGCAAACTCCGTCGAAAAAAGCCAACCAGTTGGAGGACAGATAATATCTGTAAGCGCAAAGTAGAGTGTACCAACGTCCACCTGACATGCTGAAGCTTGCCATGCACAAGTGGTTCCTTTTTCCGAAAACCAAGTGCTTCCCCGCATCACCATGATTTATTACGACGTACTGATCACCTTCTTCCATATACCTTGTCCATCATCCCGCGGCCAATTAACTTCTTAATCCAAGTTTGGGTGGACGACCTAGCTTTTCCATTCATCTACGCATGACTTTAGTCTTATCAGACCACCAACTTCACGTCATACTGACCTTTAGTCTGACTGCGACCCACTTGTCTCACCTCCTTCCCCTTGAAACCCACCCTTCGCCCCAAAAGTGATTCAATACCCTGCGCCAGGGCAGATAACGCCAAGTACTGGATCACGGAAAGGGCGAAAGTCCAAGTTTCAAACCTTCCAAGTGCAAGCCTAGCATGGCCATCTGCGGTGTATCTCCATATGCATGTGATGTTGGGTTCTCAGAAACACACCCTGGTCAGATCAGAGTCCCTATATGCGTCTCAGACAGTAAGAAAACGCCCCATGGAATGGCTGACCACACTCTAAGTGTCGACAGCGATTCGCCATCCCAAATGAGGTGCTCTTTCTGCGCAAGTTCTGCAGATTATCATGCGTTCAGAGACTTGCAACTCTGACCAACCCATTGAACCTTGGGAAAATTGCGATGTGAGGCAGTCTACATAACATAAAAGAGTCGTCCCGCATTCATGCGGTATATTTATTTATATTTGGTCCGACTGTACAGTTGGAACCAGCCACATTCGCTCACCATCGAGCACGACCACACATCACTTTGACACGATGTCATACGATCTCCAATGGCTCCTTCTTCGCGTTAGTTCCCCTCAAGTTGTTCATCAGACGAGACATTGACCCTATCCAAATAGAAATTCAACTCTTTTCTCGTGAAAAAGGTCTCGGAAGGTCCCATCTTTTCCACAGAGCCCGTACGTCGATGTCCTGTATCTTAGTGCGCTCACTAAAATATGTCGTTGGAAGGGTAACCTCCGTAACCTCCACTCGCACAAATACTCTGGTCTCGCCAATGCCAAGGCAAGGCCGATGCTCTTTTAGTACTGGTGCCCAGATCAAATAACCATGCCTGCAGACCATCGGTATTAGGGACTCTGGCTCGGGCATCCAAGTGACGGTGGCCAAGTCAAAGGCGAAACCAAATCAAGTCGCCAGTGGCCGAAAGACGTTCACGATCCGTAACCGTTCGGGCGGCCGTCGTGCACTCGGTGTTGTAGCGGGTCTCGCCAGAAACGGATACCGGCCTGATCTCCGCGCTGTAAGTGTTTTTTTCCTTTGGTTCTTTCAAACGAATCCATTTCCTCTTCCTCGCCTTGGATATCAAACGCACTCTCGTTAGAACTCGCTGGAACACGCTTGTGTATGAAGGTCGAGTGTGGACATGTTTGCGATATTGACGTAGTCCATCTTTTGGACAGTCTCCATGAGGCGATTTGCCTCTTTGTCATTTTCTTCACGGAGAGGCGCGGTTGGCGACGACATTGATTCTTGCCCTTGATTATCCTGCAGTATGTTTGCTAACGGGATATCTTGGACAGTCTGCCCTCGGCCGTACCTCTGCGCTCATTGCCGCACAAAAAGAAAAGAAGGCTCGTCCACCGAAGAAGGCACGGGGAAAGAAGAAGGTTACCGCGTGATCGTCTCGCATGTATCCCTAGTATTCTCTCTCTTTTTTTTTACTATGCGCCATATGATAAAATAAGCACCATCGTGCCGATGCTGATTTCCATGCGTGCTTTCAATGGATTCGGATCAACGTAATACAAATACACACAAGACATGCAGGAATACACTTTCTTCATCAGCCAATCCACCTCTTCCGATCATCTTGTTCAAACAGCCAACGCTTTGCCCATGGGTTGCCCGATCCTGCCAGACGCACCAAACGAGTGCTTGGCTGCTGAATGATCCCTTGCCGGCGTCGTCGCATCGAGCTTGTGATACACGCTCTCCTTGAGTCTGTTTTGATCGTGACTGCCATGACCGCGTTTCTTGTCTTTTTTGGGCGGCTCTTCCTCATTGTGTGGAGGCGGATGCATCTGGGTTTGATCTTCGGATTCCCCCTGGGTGTGTGGGCGGGGGTAGTCTGTGTCAGTGGCTTGGGATCCGTTGGCGGCTGTGCTGGTGCCCCTGTGCACATATGAGCGAGGACATGGTGTATATAACAAGTCACCGATACGTACGGGGCGGTGTGGGGTCTGTGACGGGCGCTAGTAGAGAGGCGACGACCGCCGACTCTTACTGGGCCGCACGACGATGGGTGAGCGACGACTGCGACGACTTGGCCACAGGCTGCGTGTACTTACGAGCTGGGAGATGCTGGCTGGATAACACATCCGACATGGTTCTGTGAGATGGACGTTGACACAAACGAAAGGAAGGCGGAGATTATATGGTATGGAATTGGTTGTGGTCATCAGACCGATCGCGTGACCCTTGTGTAATTCGAACCCAAGACAGGGACTAGATCAAATCCGGACATCTCCATACGAAGTCATGGTGTAGTTTTGGCATTCATGTCCATGGCATACAAGGACATCGTGATGGGGGAATGACATGAACATAGAGCCTGAGATAAGTAGAAGAACACAAGGAAAAAACGTTTTTACTCTTCCTCCTCTTCGTCGCCACCCTCTTCCCTCTTGGCAGCAGCAGCAGCACGCTTGCGCTTGACACGACCAGGACGTCCACCTCCATATGGCGACGTGAGCGAAAAGTCGATGTGCTTCTGCGAGTCGAGTCGGACGACAAACGATGGGACGTTGACGACTTGCTTTCCAACGCTGAACATTGTCCGCATCAGCGTCCCCCTCCCTAAAAAAAAAAGGCCATCTCACCGAATGTGGCGTTGTCTGATTAGCGTTCGTGCATGATGGATACTCTTTGCCAGGTTCGTCTTGAACACCTGGGTCTGCAGCCGGCGTTCCAAGAAGTCCTCCACCTTGAGTGCCAACACATAATCGAGACGCATGCGGGTCTCGTCGAGCACACCAATACGGACGAGACGACGGATGAGAGCATTGCCTTCGAAAAGACGTTTGGGATCCTTGTCGTCAAGTTTGAGGAGTTCACGGGCGGCACGACGGATCTTGGACAAGATGAGACCGATGCGCCAGATTTCGCGCTTGTTACGGAGGCCGTACTCGCCGACGAGCTAGAGGTCGTGTCAACAAACGCCTCTCATTACGTGGGATGAGAGGGATACCTTCAACTCGGCATCGAGACGAGCTGAACCGAATGCACGACGAGGGACCTTGTAACTATGACGGGTTATCAGCTGTGATATCTGCTCATGGATGTCGACACTCACGTTTTGCTGTGGTTTCGTGGTGCCCTGTAAGAGACGATGAGAACGATGTCGACGTCGAGCACGACGGACTGTACCTGGGCATTTTTCTGGAGGACGGTCGGGTAGACGGATTATAGCGATGGGGTACCGTTCAGTGAGGGTGCGCCACAACTATACAGCTTTATCACAAGCCACCGGAGATATCCGATACCACTCGACATCATCCTCATAACTCGACATCGACGTCGCCGACACCCTCGTCGTACTCTTCTTCAAGATGCCTCACTCGTTCGGTTATCGTGCGCGTACGCGCGACATGTTCAAACGGGGCTTCAAAGGTAAACACCCACATCGCTGGCTATATGCGTCTTGACAAACCTATTGTAAAGAACACGGCCCCGTGAAACTGTCGACATACCTCATCAACTACCGTGTTGGTGACATTGTTGACATCAAAGCCAATGCCGCCCAACAAAAGGGCATGCCCCACAAATACTACCACGGGTCCGTACCACTTTCCTTGGACGTTTTTGGGGAGCCTGACGGGGGACATGGCAGACGGACAGGGATCGTCTACAATGTGACACCACACGCCGTCGGTGTCATCGTCTACAAGGTCGTCGGAAATCGATACATTGAGAAACGGGTCAACCTCCGCGTGGAACATGTCAAGCACTCCAAATGTCGGCAAGAGTTTTTGGACCGGGTAAGGCGTAACCATGAAGCGCATGTCGCTGCAAAGGAAAAAGGCGGTACGTGTGTGGTGCTAACGGTCAAGTATTTCGACTGATGGCTAGGTAGAACGCATCTCATTGAAGCGCGTACCCGCGCTCCCTCGGGAGGCCCATACGGTGTCGATTGCGGGTAATGCACCCCAGACGATGGTGCCTGTACCATACGAGACTACGATTTAAAAATGGGATGTGTACTTGCACTTTATTCTCTATGATAGTACTACCACGCCCCATGCAATTATGACTAGCATCAGATCAACACATTGTGAAGCGAGAGATATTAAGAAGGGTTCCATCGTTCTACATGGAATTATCAAAATGTTTCAGGGAGCCTGCCTCTACTCATGATATGGCGCTCTATAATTTACCAGATATCCAAGTATGTTCTTGCTGATAATAATTTATAACCCTGTGGGTCGATAATAGAGTTCTACATTATTCCGTCGCTATTTCCATCTGATCAGCATCTCTGTCACGACTCCGTACGTCCACTTACATTCAGAGATCTTGGCAGTATCTTCAGATCAGGTCCAGAGAAAGTCGTCTGCACCACGTCCTTCTACGCTCGCCCGTTTGGAAGGACTTTGGGATTCGGGCTCAGCACCCGTCGCTATTTCCATCCGATCAGTGTCTCTGTCGCAAGTCCATGCGCTCACTTACATTCAGAGATCTTGGCAGTATCTTCGGACCAGATCCAGAGAAAGTCGTGTACATCACGCCTTTCTACGCTCGCCTGCCTGGAAGGACTCTGGGGTTCGGACTCGCCACCGTTGTCATTCACAGGCTCATTGGCTATATCCAGGTCCACTGTGAGCCATTTTCTGGCATGGCTGTGGAAACCACTCACGAAGAAGCCACCAGTTCTCCACAGTACTTGGCAGGAATCGCTTCGAGAGACCATCTTTGGCTATCACGTGTCGATATCAGAAGTACACATTCTCGACAGCGAGTCAGCCACGTACGACTCTCGTCAGTGTCTCGAGGAGCGCTTTCAGTGTCCTGATAAGTATCACGTTGTTTATTGGCCTGTTCAAGTTCGTCGCTGTTACTTTGTACTTGCGCGTCCTCCGCTATCATCGAATGCGAGTTACTTTCTGTCACGAGTCCATGTCTCTGTCGCGAGTCCGTACGTTCACTTACATTCCGAGATCTTGGCAGTATCCCAGGACCGGGTCCAGGAAGAGTCGTCCGCAATATGTCTTTCTACGTTCGCCTGCCCAGAAGGATTTTGGGATTCGGACTCGCCACCGTCGTCGCTCGCGGGCTCATTTGCTATATCCAAGTCCACTGTGAGCCATTTTCTGGCTTGGCTGTGGAAGCCACTCACGAAGAAGCCACCAGTTATCCGCAAGGAGCCGCTTCGAGAGACCATCTTTGGCTATCACGTGTCGATATCAGAAGTGCATATTCTCGACAGCAAGTCAGCCACGTACGACTCCTGCCAGTGCCTTGAGCAACGCTTTCAGTGCCCAAATGAGTATCATGTTGTTTATTGGCCTGTTCAAGTTCGTCGCCGTTACTTTGTAGGGATACGTCCTCCGCTATCATCGAATGCGAGTTATTTTTTTTGGCATGACAAGGACAGGAAAATCCCTCACAATTAGAATCAGGAGGGAGCTCGAACAACCACCAGCTATCGGGCCTGACCGCGATTCGCCTCGAGAGACCTTCTTTGGTTGTCATTTGCCGTCCACGTCAGCATGACACGTGAGAGGCTATTCAATAGCAGGCCAACGTACGACTCGGATTGTCAAGGATGCCTGGAGGAACGGCTGTGTTTGCCCATTAGACGTGCGAACAGGCATGAGAATGAGTTTGACTTACGAGCACCCTGTGCCACGATCGTCCATGTCAAGAACGTAATCGATGCAACGAAGAAAAGCTTGAACAAGGCAAAGTTCATGGAAAGTATAGGAATCGAAAACGAGCGACAAAGTTGGGAAGGCTGCACACACGCATCGTGTTTTAAGCAAACACGTGGACTGGTTTGACGATATGGACCCTGCAATCAAAGTGTTGGTGAAGCCGCTCTGACAAAGATGAGGCATAGGCTCTGCGCGCCATTAAGTAGGTATCATACGTACCTGGTAGCAAAGTCGATAGGATCATGCACAGCTTCTGGCTAATAAGTGACTGCGTGTTGGGTGGCTGTTCTCGTCTCATTGTCTGTTTGAATCCTCTCCTGTGATGCGGGGAAACGTCCGAGGTCTTATTTGGGCCATACCAGGGGCTTTAAGACCCCAGTGTCTGGTGCGTTGCTGCGAACCCGAGGCCGTGCGGTGGCAGATCAAACTTTCAGGGGTAAACGAATGATGATGCTGCGTTCGACCTAAACTCAACTCCAAGGTATCTCGTTGCCGACGAGCTGAAGTCGACGGCGCTCATTTGTAATCTTCTACAACCGAGAGTCGAGATGTTGTATGCATAGAAAAGATCATTTTGGATGAGATTGGGCACTTAGTTGTCTGGATCTCCCGGCGCTGTTTCAGAGGGAATTAACATGACGACGACTTTGATGAATCTGGGACAGCTTGGAGATGCAGTTCCAATACTATGGCAAGTCTACGATTTGATTCTGATATTTTCGTGGATGATGCGGTTCAGCCTGCCAAAAACGTGCAAAAAAAAAACCTAGGCTTGTACAAACAACGTCACGATGAAGACGTGGCAAGGACAGTTGCTGATCGAGACTACATATGTCCTTCCATTTCATTGAGTATTTTTAGAGAGTGTAATGGCGACCTACGTTATCTTGATCTATTTGTACTGCCTTGTCGTTCCGGTGCTCTTCTATGAATCAGACGGTGTATATACTACGGATAATTGTCGGTGTAACTGGATCGTGGAATGTGAAAACGCCGCGGGTGCACGCACAAATGTGAAGTCTCGTTTAGAGGGTTAGATCACTGCCCGTCGCGATGTATTTGCCGTAGAGCAGTGACAAAAAAGACCATGTAACCGTTTTTGGTCCTTCATCCTAGGAACCAAATCATTAGAGATGACTAGATGCTGTAGTAGGTCCTGATAACAAACCCAGCCTTCGGCCTACCCAAGTCGTATATTGACGGGAGGATCCAAACCTTTTCTGAACATTGAAAAGTGTATCTCGTCAATAAAATAACGGCTCAGAGTTTACCTACAACTTCAGGTCGTCGGGTTCTTCGCTTCGCATGTGTGATCGCCGAGTCCAAGTGTCCATTTGGGCAAAGACTTGCGAAACTAACACTGCCAAATAAATTACAAACTTGAACAACCGCAACATCGACGATGCCATCCACGCGAGACAGAGAACGTTCTAATTCCCCGACACGAGACATTTCTCTCCCGAATGACATTTCACCCATCTCTGAATCTGACTATTTTCTCAAAAATACCGAATTCAGGGTATGGCTCAAGGACGAAAAGGACAAGGTATGTCAAGCACCTCTCTTCCTTTCGATGTGTTATTTAAGATGAACATTCAACAGTATTTTGATCAACTCTCGAGTGAGAGAGCACGGAGGTGGGCATGTACCGATCTACCTATTCCATCTGTGGTACTGTTGACACCGTGATGACTGTTCCTCGCCATCCCGACACGGGTTTCACAGCTATTTTCGCAAGTTTGTTCGGGCTTGGAACAAGGGGAAATTATCCAGTGCGTTTGTTGGATCCTGCAGGCATTCGTGTTCAATTTTTTTTTTTTTCGTTGGCGTTGTAGAGGGGTTGTACTACGACGCAGTAGCAATGGCAGGCTCCGCTGCCAATCAAACCGCCTACAAGTGGTCGTTTGCCTCCAAAGAATCTAGCTTAGACGCCAAAGCCTTGCGCGATGTACGCGAACGCGTCGATGCCGCAACCCACCACCCCTCGACATCAGGCAACGCTCGTACCAAAGACAACATTAACAACCGCGTCATCGGACCCACTCTCCCATCCACGTCCGACCTCGTCCTCGCACGGGAGGCCACATCGGAACACCACACCGCCGAACGCGATCTCAAACGGAAACGTGATCGTGCAGAGGCCAAGGACCGTTTGGAGGATATGGTGGGGCCCAAGGAAGTCGGGAGGGAGGGGATGTTGGAAAAGAAGCGAGCGCGGAGAGAGAATGATCGGGCATTTCGAGACAAGGGCGACGAAGGGTACGAGGCGGACGAGTCGACATTGCTGGGCGGTGGAGATAGCTTTCGGGATCAGTACGTGCCCCCCTTTATCCACCCAGCGGCGGTTCCTAACGTCGATGTCAACGATAGCATTGCGCGACGAGACGCTGCGAGGAAACGATTCGAGGAGAAGCGTTTGGCGGCGCGAGAGGACAAGGTAGCAGCATCACGTGAACGTGTCGTCGCGATGCGCGAGAAAGACAAGGCGACGATGGACATGTTCCAACAGCTTGCTAAACAACGGTTCGGATAGTCTTACAACTTCGTGCGTGTAAGTAAGTCCATCTCCATGTTATTTTGTTATTTCCCTACATGGGTATCCTATACCTATGCTGCATCGACCCCTGTACATGCAGTTCACGCGGTGTAGTAATTCCGGAACAGAAGGGATAACTTCTGTAGGTAGTGATACCATCCTGTATGAGAAGCCCATTTGGCTTCGTTCCTGTGTGACGTTGGCGATGCGTTCGAATGACTGGATGACGGAGAGACCCACGCCCTATCATACGGGTCTAGTTCCTGTTCCTATGCAAGGGTCAACACTGGTACCTTTTCGGTTTTTCATCGGAGAGTTGGATCGCCACTTGCATTCATGTTTATGTCGTCGGTGGACGACAGCTCTGCCAGATATTCGCGGTATATGGCGTCGCGAAGCCGAGGGTCAGTTTCTTGGAATGCAGTAGTGATCTAAGAGAACAGTCGCGTTGATCATGGCATAAAGCAGTAACGTTGCTTACCCGCATCGAATGGACAAATTCGCCAGGATCTACCTGGACTCACTTAGCGAGGCAAAGACCAGACAGAAAAGAAAAGAAACTGACCAGGGTATTCGTTTCTGACCACGTAACAGGTTTTGGATCGCGTGTTCGCGCGTAGACGTCCGTCTATTGGCGCGGGGTCAAGAGGATCAATTCACTTCATCATCCGTATCGCCCCGGTACGGCGCGTTGTGATAAGGGTCTTACCCTTTTCCAGGCACAAGCGTGACGCGACCAAGTCGGAGTTGACGCGGATGGGGATGCAGGTGAAGGCGAGGATGAAGGTATGTTCGTTGGGATATCGGCCATTATGATGGCAAATCAACGTAACCGTGAAAGGATGGGAGCGAGAAGAAACGGGGAGGACAGACAGAGAGAAGTGTAGGTGTCAACGTCGGTCGGAAGAAAAAGACGACGCGTCAACTCGACTTGAAGCTTATAAACCCCAGTCTCTGTTACATGCCCTTCGTCCTCCTAAGTGTGTATCACGGGATGCCACCGCATGACAGTGACAGGTGTCCTCACTACTCATGTGTCGACGCGGATCTGGAACGTTGGAAGATGTGCTGACAGACGGACTGGACCAATGCGGTCTAGGTGGAAGTGTCACGGTATGAGGAGAAGTGCGACCGGGACGCGCCATTCGTATCTTGCTAGCGAGGTCCATTCCATTTGGACTGTCGTAGGATTATGAACCAGAACTTGGCATGATATTCGTGGCCAGAAGCTGAGTTGAACTTAATTAGATATCGATGGGGCCCATAGTGATCTGCTTTTCATTTTTGTGGCGCTCTTACAACAGTCGTCGATTGCCAGTTCTATTCATCAAGTTGCAAGTTGTTTGGACGACGATGCCGATGGAACTGTACAGGAACGTCGATCCCATCTCCTTTTAGAGGTACCTGGAACATTCTGAAACGGTCGGTTTCAGCGCGCGATTTTCTAGAATCAATTTGAACCTGTGGTTATTCCGGGAAACGATATCGACCAACTAGACCCTTTCTGGTCGTTCGGCGCGGCCTTGTGCTCACCAGACTGCTCAGATCACGACGCCCACCGTGGTCGGACCTTGGCACGGTAAGCCTATACGTACGGCTATCGATCGTCGTATTGCCAGTGGGCTGATATCGCAAGAGGTTTTGCGATCTCTCCTCTTTTTGCCTTATGGGTCACATGTTAAATGAGACGGCGCGGAAAGGTGCTGAAGCAATGGTAGGCTAAGACACAGGTTCTTTCCTGGATAAATCGATTGACGCATGCAGTAAAAGGGCTTGCGGTTATGCAAGAAAGTTTGCGAACAAGATATAGACCCTTGATCGAAATTCTGTATGCCTATGCGATGTTTCCTTGTAGCTTAAGCTACGTTACTGACGTTTGGATGATTGAATTCATGTACACTTGACGTTCAACCGACGTTTCAAAAGGCTCGGAGATATTTCTTTTAAGCGATTCCCATCATATGTCCCTTGTAAAATCCTCGTCGTGTGTGCCACTCACCAATAGTCTAAAATGCATTCGGAAATGTAATGCACCTTAGCACCCCAACAAGTCCTACAGTCATCCCCCGGCAGTTGCGACAACCCCGGCAGTTGCGTCAATCCCAATTTACACTTCAATAAATGCCTTCTCCTGCTACAATAAAATTTAATTGTATAGGGTGTACATTGAACAATGGCCTAGATAGGTTGAATTCAGCTCAGCATTACATTGCAGTTTTCCGATCAGTAAATATATGTCATTTTGAGACATTTCCTGTATTTTTCGAGCTGTGGTACAATTTATTTTAAAGTGGATACA
>JBBPJU010000650.1:0-19272 GCA_038088875.1 Austroboletus festivus
AAAATCAATTACTGCCCCCATCACCACCCTTATTAGTTCACCATTCATTTCTTCTAATCAATCATTCACTCCCCTTTTTCTTACCTCATGGAAACCCCCCCCTTTCTATCTTAATAACACTAAAATTTGTTATTCAAATCAGTTTTGACATCTATGCTGACAATCTTGATTTCACCTCTTACACCTCCATTTTCTTCTTTATTTATATCTCTTATTCTTGCCCTGGTCAAAGATATCTTCAACCTCCAGATTCTCCCACCCTCCTATAGGAGACTTGCCTATGCTGCTATCCTAGACAAACCTCAGGGATTAACTGTACTGGAAACAAACCTAGAACTCTGGAAACTATTCTTCATCATCCTTCTCATAGAAACTTACTAAAGCTATATCTCCACATTGAGGAGAATTCACTGGAAAACATTACTGAGGCAATTGCAAAAAATCTCCATATAGCAGGAGCTCAGACTCTTGATGCCCTTCATTTCTGTGGATTGGAGTACTTCATCAAATGACTCTCCACCTCCACCTTCTTTGTTAAACTCTACCCAATATATCTCCACCTCCCCTGAGGTATGGAATAGTGAGGATTTGTTGACATCAAACTTGCAAGACAGTTCACCTTCCTTAATGGCAGCAGTTTCCTGTTTGAGACTAAGGTGATTAGATGGCTTACTGGAGAATCAGGAGATAGCTTGGAGTGAGAGAATCTTCTTCCCATCCCAATTTGTCTCCCAAAACCTTTTATGGAAGTTAAGATCCTTGAGAATTTAAAAAGATCTGAAGGAGAAGTCAACAATACCCCTCCTAGGCCTCTTCCAATCCCCTCTACTCGGTTCCCAAACCTCATACCATCTCCCAGACAACCTAAGTGACCTCTCATCAATCAACTCTCATTCCACTGAAATATCTCCCCAACTTCATCTACTATGATGTAATCTACAGTTATAGATCTAAGATACAAAGAATCTCCTAAGTTCTAGCTGTCACTTGGCAGTAGATAGGAGACTGATAGAAGTCCAGTAAGGTTTAGTTAAGTCTTGCTGTGGCCCTCACTTAGGAATAGCAGTGGAACCAAATACCATGTAGATTAAATGTAGATCTGGTTAAGGTACTACTATATAGGGCAGTCATATTTATAGGGGCAAGAGAGGCTACTATGATCATAAGAAGCAGTCATGGGTGAGGGGGGGACTGTCCTCAGAGCAAAGGGTATTTGAGATAGGCATAGGTGGGGGATAGTAGTGATTGCATGGATGATAAAGGTGTGCAATCAAAAGAGAAAAGATACTTTAAAGTAAATAACAAAAGGAAATCATATATTGTCAGGAAAAGGGGGGAGTGTGGATGTGTCACATCCATGTGGAATCCATGTGCCACTCAGGTGCAGGTTTGGTCTCCTCCAGAGGGATTGGTGGGGCTTGGACATTCCACCATTCAGGAATCAGATTGCCAATAGGGTCCTCTTCCCACATAGCTTCCTTGGCTTCTCCCTGCCAGAACAGATGTCTTTCATCTGTGTTCCATCCATAGGCGGCTGTGGCAGTGTTGGCACTAAGCCATGATCTGTCTCCTTCTAAGGGAAATGGGGTCACCTTCAGTGGGTAGTCAACATGGTGCATAACATTACCCCATTGATAAGGTCAATAGACCTCATTGATCTTATTCCATTCCATTATCCACCTAGTTAGATCTAGCCTTATTGCAACTGGGGCAAAGATGTTGGGGGTGGCCTGGGGCATTGATCCTGCAGTAGGGGCAGGTATAGTTGGGGCAGGCTGGTCTAAGATGGTGGAGACTTCCACACTAATAGCATTGATAAGTTTGGGTATAGGTAGGTAAAGTTGGGGAGACATTTCCATGGAGTAAGAGTTGGTGGATGAAAGATTGCTTAGGTCATCTGGGAGAGGGTATGGGATTGGAAGATGGAGTAGAGGGGAGTGGAAGGGGTCTAGAGGGGGCATCATTGGCTTCTTCCTCAGATCTTGCCAAATTTTCAGGGACATTAACTTCTGTAAGAGGCTTTGGTAAACAAATCAGGATGGGAAGAAGAATCTCTCATTCTGAGCTATCTCCCAATTCTCCAGTAATATGTCTAGTCACCTCAGTCTCAAATAGGAAACTGCTGCCATTAAGGAAGGTGAACTGTTTTGCAAGTTTGAAGTCAATAAATCCTTGCTATCCCATACCTTGGAGGAGTTGAAGGTATATGAGATAGATTTTTCTGAAAAAGGTGGAGGCTGGGAGTCATTTGATGAAGTATCCCAGTCCACAGAAATTAAGGGCATCAAGAGTCTGAGCTCCTGCCATGCAGAGATTTTCTGCAATTGCCTCAGTAATGTTTTCCAGTGGGTTCTTTCAATGAGGAGTCTGATGGTGACATAGCTTTGGTAAGTTTCTATGAGGAGAATGATGGAGGATAGTTACTGGAATTCTAGGTCCACTTTGTTATGCTTGAACTGGGTAGGTTCAAGTGTAGCCCTTAGAGTCAAGGGTTCGATACAGAGTGTTGTTTAGTGAACACTCGGAGAGTTCAAGATAGAAAGCGTCCACTCAGAGTAGGACGAGGACTATGGTCAGGGAGACTGAGTGGAAGAGAACACTCAGGAGTCTGACAAGGGGACAAACACAAGAGATGTGATTGTAAGGGAGAACTAGACTAAGGTACATGGCAGCGGAGAGATAGACTTATATACTGAGGGGGAATGAGAGGCAGTGTGGAAATACTGCCTTGAATGGGAATGAGGCTGTCTGTAGATAAGTCATGTAGAATACGATGGAAGGTCAAAGAATAATTGATGAGTCAGAAGAATAGAAAGATGACTCATGATGACAAGTGACAATGAAGTAATCAGGCCGATTACTAGATACAAATGAATAAGCATAAATAAAGAGATATAACTCAGCCTGAAAGTGAATTGGACTTATCCTAAGCAGGATTATCCAAGAAGAAATGAAAGGCTAGAGTCAATACACGGGTTATGTGTCAAGAAAGAAAGAAATCGTAACACACTTCAAGAAGTTTGATCCCTTGAGGGTCATTTAGGATGATGGCAAATGCAAGTCTCCTATATGAGGGCAGGAGGATTTGGAAGTTGAATATATCCTTGAGTAGTGTTAGAATAAGGGACATAAATAAGGAAGAGAATGGAGGCATGAGAGGTGAGATTGAGATGGTTGGCATAGAGATGAAAACCAATTTTGATAATGAATTTTAAGGTGATTAAAATGGGAAGAGGGAGATGTCTATAAGGTAGAAAAAATGGAAGGATATGATTGATAAGAAGAAAAGGAATGATGGGCTAATAAGGGTTGTGATAAGGACAGTAATTGATCTTGCAGAAGCAAGAGTGAGTTTCAATATGTTCTTGTATATAGTATTTTCAATTATTTGGGATAAAGTCCAATATGTGGGAGAACTTTCTAGTGGTTTTTGTTGGTTGATTGCTTTTTGGTGAGAACTTGTAAAATAGGCAGGGGAAGGTTGGTTGTTTTATTAGAGAGAATGTTGTTTTTTATATGTAGTTAGGATTTCATCAGTGTGGGTGAAGTTATTTTCCAGTTCCCAGATGTTTTCTATGGTAAAGTACCTTTTCCATTGGACTAAATAGGACCTTCTTTCTGGTGTCCTCTGTGATTTATAATGTGTTCAATCTCATATTCCTCCTCATTACCTATGATTTCGGGTAGTGGTGGTATACCAGCAATCTTATATTCATTATTTTAGATAAATGGAAAAAGAAGAAAAGCATGGAATACATTATGGATTTTCCATGTTGGAGGTAACTCTAGTTGGTATGTCATCAGTAAGAGTACTTTCATAATGGAAAAGGGTTCTTCTCTTTTGGGGCCAAGCTTCTTAGATGAATGAGAGGTTTTAAGGTTTTTATTGAACAGCCATACTTTGTTGTTTTTCTTCCAAGGTTTAAATTTAGGAAACATGTGGGAGAATTGTTGAGCATTGGTGATGGCCACTAGTGCTTCCTCTCTGGCATTGTTCAGAAGCTTAAGTTGAGTTTCTAAGGTGGGGTTGTGGGTTTTCTGATTGGTGGATAAGCTCTGGGCTCATATTCCATCATAAGGTAAAATGGAGACTGTTTGGTTGTGGAATGTACCAAAGAGTTGTGATTAAATTCTGCCATAGGGAGTAGCTTGCTCCATGCATCTTGTTGTCCCTGGCAGAATATTCTTAAGTATATCTCCAACTCCTGGTTTACTTGTTCAGTTTTACCATTGGTCTGTGAGTGGTAGGTGGTTGATATGGCTATGTTATAGTTAAGTAGTCTGGCCAGTTCTTTGGCAAAGGTAGAGGTGAATTGTGGGCCCCTATCATATATGACTTTTGAATGTAGCCCAAAGCAGTGGAAAATGTGCCTTAAAAATAGTGTTGCTTCTCCTGCCATGTCAACTGTTTTAGTAGTTGGGATGAAAATTGCCCTTGGCTAAGTCTGTGGTTCACCATGACTAAGATAGAGTCTGATCCTCCAGACAGGGGTAGGTTGGTGATTATGTCCATAAAGATGGTGTGGGGGCTGGTGACAGAAATGAGGGTAATAAGGGAATGTGGCGGGTTATTGATATTTTTATTTTATTAACAAATGGGGTACCCTATGATGTATTTTCTTATGAAGGTGATGAGTCCAGGCCACCAATAATCCTGTGATAATAGTTGTATGGTCCTGTGCTGTCTCCCATGTCCTCCAGTGGTAGAGAAGTGGATGTTATAAATCAGTTTCTTTTGGGCATCTGGTGAGATGTACAACCAATGTTGGAAATAGAGTTGTCCATATTCATATGCCCAATTGGAGGGGTGCAAGTTATTGGGGATGTGGTTTTCAGTTGTCATTCAATTTAGGGTGTCCAGTACTATAGGGTCTCCTTTTGTAGATTTTTTTATTTTGTCTAGTAGTACTAGATCAATTTTGTTGATAAACATCTCCTCAGTTAGTAGTTGTAATCTGGAATTATCCTCTGTGATGTCTGGGTTGGGCAGACAGGATAAGGCATCAGTGGATCCCATTTGCTTCCCAGGTAGGTGGTGGAATATGAAGTTGTACTCCTGAAAACAGAGTTGCCAATGCACATGTCTTTGTGAGAGCTTTCTTGCTTCCTTGAAGTATAGGAGGTTCTTGTGATTAGTAAGAAGGGTCACCAGATGTTTTGTTTCTGTGAGGTAATATCACTAATTATCCAATGTGTGAATTTTCCCTAGTAGTTCCTTATCATATATGTCATAATTTTGCTCTGCTGGAGATAGGGTGCTTGATCTATAGACACATGGATGTAGATCTCCATTGGTGTTCTTTTGCATGAGGACTCCTCTGGTTCCCACCAGTGATACATCTGTCATGATGAAAAAGGATTTGAATGAATCTAGTATGGAGAGGACTGGTTTGGTAAGGAATTGCCCTTGTAACTCTCTGAAGGCTTTTTCTTGGTCCACTCCCCAATGCCATTTGTTTTCCTTTTTGGTGAGTTTGATTAGTGGTCTAGCTTTACTGGAGAAGTTATTAATAATTTTTTGATAGAGGTTGCAGAACTCTAGGAAGGATTGGGTCTCTTTTACTGAGATGGGGAGGTTCCATTCAGCTATGGCCCTTAGTTTGATGGTGTCCATTCTGATTTGTCCTTCAGTGATTATCATCCATAGGTATTCCATTTCTTTCACATCAAAAGAGCACTTCTCCAGTTTCAGATAGAGTTTGTATTCCATCATTCTCTCCAATATTTTTTTGGTCTGTTCATCATGAGTTTCCTGATCAGGGGAGTAAATTAGGAGGTCATACATATATATAATGAGCCATTCCTTTGCTAGGTAGTTGGCGAAGATGTCATCCATTAGGGCTTGGAATGTGAATAGGGAATTGCAATACTCAAAGAACATTACAGTTGGTTCAAATAACCCCATTGGTGTGATAAATATGGCTTTCCATCTGTCTTCAGATATGATCTGTATATTATGGTATCCCTATTATACATATATCCATTTTGGTAAAGATCTTAGATTCTCTTATTTTGTCAATGAGGTCTCTGATTAGGGGTAATGGATAGGCATTTTTTACAGTATGCTCATTTAGGTACTGATAGTCTTGGCATGGTCAGAGTTTTCTATCTTTCTTATCTATGAAGAAGAATGGGGAGGCTTGAGGAAATTGGGAAGATTAGATTTTCCTGCTCTGGAGATGTTCATTGATAAACTTCCTACAAGCTTGGGATTGTTCCAGATTTAGTGGATAGTTTTTTGCTCTTCAAGAGGTGAAGGATGGTAGGAGGTTGATATAGTGGTCATAGTCCCTTTTTAGAGGCATGGTGGTGATTGCTTCCTTGGAGAATGCCTTTTGGTACTTAAGGAATTTCCTTGGTAGGATTGTTCATTCTTTTTCCTCTTTCCTAGCTATTTCTGTGAAAATGGTGAGTTTGTTGATTTCCTCCCTGGTTGAGCAGTGTTATATAAGAACTTCTTCATTCAGTTCTTCTGCTAAGTTGGTTGTTAGATACTTGATTAAGTATCTTTGTTCTTCCAGGTCTGGGCTTCTTTTCTCTCCTTTCAGTTCCCTTTTTATCCAGTCAATGGGAGGATTATGTCAGGTTAACCAGCTTATCTCAGGTATTATATCAGTTTTGCTGCATTTAATCACCATGTAGTCCCTAGTTTCCTTTCATCCTCCTATGAATGTGGTGATAGTAGTTTTATGGGTTATATCACCCCCTTTATTCAAGGTTTCATTATCATTAATGGCTACTCATCTGAGTTTTAATTTTGTAAGAGGTAATTATAGTTTCCAGGCTATTATTTCATTGATGAAGCAATTTGTTGCTCCACTGTCAATAAGGGCTTTGATTTCAGTGGTTCCTGGAAGGATTTGAATGGGGATTGTAATTGGCATTCATTCTATAGATTGTACATTTCAGGTCATAGGAGAGTGACACACTGACTGAGCTCTTCACATCAAAAACCCTTGGCTTTCTCTACTTAGGCCTGGAGTCTTTCCATGCTTATTTTAGCAATGGTTTCCTCCTTCTCTTCTCTTCAGTAGATCAGATCTTTATATATTCTTTTAGGATTTTGATTATGTCTTCTTCTTGAACATCTTTATCTCCCAAAACCTTAATGTAATTGGTAATTGCCAATGATACATGGATAGTGGAGACCTCTTTTGTTTGTTCCTTCTTTTGGAACTTAGTGTGGGAAGATGTTCCTGGTCACAGATAATTTCAAGTAGAGCACCCTATTTTGTGACAAATAAAGCACCAATTTTCCTTGATGTGCTTGGTGTGGTTAAATGAGGATAGTTTGATGATGTTGACATCCATCATATTTGAATCATGTGCTTTGGCTTTATATCAATTCCCTTTCAGATCTTGAACTTGCTCAATCTGTCTCATTTGTCTGTGACTGGATTTGATTCAAGCTTTAAGGTCATCCAGCTCTTTGATTGCTATGACTTTTTCTGTGATCAATGGGTTGAGACCTCTTATGAACCATTCTATCAGAGTGGTGTCATCCATCATTTTAGCTTTTCCAGCATAGAGTTGAAAGTCCTGCATATATTTCTGCAATCTTTTTGTTGTAGGGAAGGGCTCTTTATCCTTCTGTTTGAAAGCAGCTAACTTACTCCTATGATCCAAGTGGTCCTCCTTGGATGAAAATGCTTCTAGAAATTTCTCTTTGAAAGTTTTCCAACTTTGCATATCTGGGACTATTCCTGCTTCTCACTGATTGTAGTATGCTTCTGAGAGTGTTTTCCCTCTTCCTTTGCTCATTTTGTTCAGGGTGGTATTGATTTTGTCTTGATCATAGATGTAGATGTCATTGTTTATGGAGAAGTAGTTATCCATGGTCATGATCTACCATGTGGCATCTTCTCCTTCTCCAGAAAAGTCCATTGGCAACCCTGCTCATTTCTCCTGCATCCAGGTTTGTTTCCTTCTAAGCAGATGGCTGATATCTGTTATGGAACAATGGAGGTGGCCTCCTATGCTATACCCAGAGGTCCTTGACTGCCCATCTTTTTCCTTCATGTTTGCTGTGGAAGACATGGAAGTGGAACCTTGCTTCACTGAAGAGTGGAATGAAGATGCTGACATATGGAGAGTTGAGGACTTCCCACAGGAGAACATCCCACTGAGTTGGGAGAATGAGCCATGATATGACTGGAACAGATGGGATCTAATGGACTTCATGGACAGGCAAGGACACTCTTTTCCTTTCTTCTAATTCACTTGTTCCTGTTATAATTCATTTCTTCTTTAAATGTATAATACTATACCAACTCTAGCCTTTCTTTTTCACTTGGATAATTCCAAAGGGATAAGTCAAAGTCATCTTCAGGCTGAGTCATAAACCTCTTATTTATGCTTACTCATTCTGTTTAGTAATCAGCCCAATTACTCATGCCATATTAGTCATTATGAGTCATTCTTTGATCTTCTGACTCATCAATTATTCTTTCACCTTCTGTAGCATTCCATATGACTCATTTATGGATAGCCTCATTTTCATTCATGGCAGTATCTTGCACACTGCCACTCATTCCTACTCACTATATAAACTTGTCTATTTGCTGCCATATACCTTAGTCTAGTTCTACCTTGCAATCACTTATCCTGTGCTTGCTCCATCTGTCAGACTCCCTTGAGTTCTCTTCCTCAAGGTCTTACTTGACAACTAGTCTTTGTCCTACTATTGAGTGGAAGCTATTTGTTGATATCCCATTAACAGAGTATTTTCCTTAACACTCATTTCAACTTGAACTATTGAACTTTGCCTATGCAAGGTCTATGCTTATACCTATCTGGTCCAAGCATAACAGTTCCCTTTAACTTCTACCCTGTTTTGTAGACTCTTCCGTTGCCACCCCACCCATCCTTCTTCCCACAGCATCTGATGGGGTATACATTAACTTTCTTTTATATCTACATCTATAATAGAGGATATGTTTACATTTAGTATAATGTTTCATTTATCTATGTTAGAGTTCAGACCTGAATTAACAGGGAGCTCTCATGCACTGCCATTTCCCTTTTGCTCATGGCAGTGCATGCAGCCTTATTTCCAATTCCCTTTATGGATGCCTCTTCTTTTCTTATTAAACCTTATCTGAGTAGGGTAAGGCAGTGTTTCCAAAGGGATCAGATCTTCTCTAATAAGGCAGCAGTATTGTGCTGCTGGAAGAGAGTCTCTTTAGGGAAAGTATTTCCCATTACTATCCCAAATACATATATAAGCACCCATGTACAGCAGAGTTATCCCCAGTTAGAATCTACACAACCTTATATGAAGCTAGCTATACCTTGCAAGGGTGGATGGTTTACCCCTGCTTGAGAGAGTTCTAGTGTAACAGGTTCTAGCCCTGTGCCTCATCATTTCCACTGAATTCTTCAATGCCTGCCAGGCAATCCTTTCCATTTGTGTCCAGTATGGACCAAAGCTATCACGAGAAGATCAGATTATTGCTTAATGGCTGCACCTCCACATCCTGCATTCCATATCAATATCCAGGGTGAAGTCTTCTTCTACTGATTCCAATATAGCTGTATTAGGTGGGATAGGAGTTGTATTCCTGTCAGCTGTAATAGTTTCTGTGTTAAGAGTTGGAGTGTGGGTAGGCTCTGAGAAGGTTGACAATAGGTTCTGGTGCTATGGAGCCAGGGGTTGTGATGATGGCCAAAAGTTGTAGAGCTTCCTCCAATTCACAGTCTTCTAGACAAATTGGAAATAGGAACATCTCTGTGGGAGTTGTTGTGTTTGGGGTGTTCTTCTCCTGCTTCCAAGGGATCAGTGGCTGCATAAATTGTGATGGATCTTCCCTAGTGGAGATTGGGCACACTAGACTTTTCTTGGTAGAACAAGGAGTGAACTTGATTTAACTAGATCTTTTGTGATGTAATCTATGAGTATAGATCTAAGACACAAAGAATCCCCTAAATTCTAGCTGTCACTCTGCAATAGACAGGAGACTGATAGAAGTCCAGTAAGATTTGGTTAAGTCTTGCTGTGTCCCTCACTTAGGAATAGCAGTGGAACCAAATACCATGTAGATTAAACATATATCTAGTTAAGGCACTACTGTACAGGGCAGTCATATTTATAAGGATAAGGGAGACTACTACAACCATAAGAAGTGGTCATGAATGAGGGGGGGACTGTCCTCAGAGCAAAGGGTACTTGAGATAGGCATAGGTAGGGGATAGTAGTGATTGCATGGATGATAAAGAAGTGCAATTGAAAGAGAAAAGATAGTCCAAAGTAAATAATAAAAGAAAATCGTATATTGTCAGGAACAGAGGGGTATGTGGATGCATCACATCCATGTGGGATCTGTGGGCCACTTAGGCATGGGTTTAGTTATCTTCAGAGAGATTGGTGGAGTTTGGATGTTCCACCATCCAGAAATTGGATCACTGATAGGCTCCACTCCCCATATAGCTTCCTTGGCTTCTCCCTGCCAGAACAGATGCCTTCTATCTGTGTTCCCTCCATAGGCAGCTGTGGCAATGTTGGTATCAAGCCATGGTCTGTCCCCTTCTGAGGGAAACTGTGTTGCCCTCTGCAGATAGTCAACATGATGCATGACACCTATCCACACCCAAACATATCAGTGCTATCAATATGGAAGTCCCCATCTCCTCTGACCAGCATGTCCCAACTATATATGTCCCTATGCAAAATTGATACATCAGGACACCCCCAGCATCTCTGCACCAGTCACAATGAAAGTGGATCTAACTAGCTAGATGATGAGTTGGGATGAGATTGATGAGGTTCATTTACCTCATCAACAGGGTAATGTCATGCACCATGTTGACTACCTGCAGAGGGCAACCCCTTTCCCCTATGAAGGAAACTGACCATGGCTTAATGCCAATATTTCCACAGTAGCCTACAAAGGGAACTTTAATGAGAGACATCAGTTTTTGCAAGGAGAGGTGAAGGGGGTGATGTTGGGAGAAGAGTCCATTGGTGATCCAGTCCCTGCATGATGGAATGTACAAGCTCCACCAATCCTGCTTGAGGAGATGGAACCTGTGCTCAAGTGGCCCACCAATGACACATGGATGTGATCCATCCATATACTTTTTTCAGATATGATCATTTCACTTACTCAGTTATTTCTTATCTTCAGACTACCTTTCCTTTCAAAGATCATACTCCCCTTCACCCATGCAATCTCCACTTCCCCTACCTATGCTTATCATTGTAGTCTTGTACCCTGTGGACAGTCCCCCCTTTACCTATGATCACAACTTATGGTCATAGTAGTTATCCTTCCCCCCTATAAATACAACTGCCTTGTACAGTAGTTTCCCTAACTAGATCTACATTTAATCTACATGGTATTTGATTCACCTGCCATCTCTGAATGAGGGCTGCAGCAAGACTTATCCAAACCATCCCAGACTTCTATCAGTCTCTTGTCTACTGCTGAGTAACAACTTGAACTTGGTGATATCTTTGTGTCTAGAATCTATACTTGTAGATCACACCACAGAAACCAAAAAGACAGTTTGGATCTGAAGCTTGAGTCCACTGCTTTATGAAATTAATGGATTTCAAGTGCTGATATAAAAGGCTTTATTGAAGCAAAGGAATTCATTACATATTATTCTAAGTGGAAGCTTCAAATGTACATCCAAAATGATCTACCTGGTGATCCTAAGGTAGATAGAAAGGAGGTGGAAGATGCAGTACTCCTCAGTGCTGGTAACCTGCTTGAAGACATTGATTCCTGCATAAAATAAGACCTGAATGCAAATATTACTAACTATATTATTAGTGCTTGAGTGAAAGACACAAGTGTACCTTGATGAGATTATGAAATTTATTTCCATCACTGTACATAATGTAAACCATCATATTGAAATGGGTGAGGTTAGACCATCACAGAAACAGCTTGACACTATCACAGGTAAAAACAGTAAGAATTCAGCACCAGAATCAAAGCTCTGAATCACTAGAAGACTTAGACTTATTTTTGTTCTACTACAGCTTTGGTGTCATGCACCATGTGGACTACCTATGGAGGGCCACCCCTTTTCCTAATGAAGGGGACAGACCATGGCTGAACACCAACATCACTACTGCCACCTACAGAGGGAATTCAGAGGGACAACATCAATTCTGGGGAGGGGAACCCAAGAGAGCAACCTGGGGAGATGAACCCTTAGGAGACTTCATCTCTGGGTGGTGAAATGTTCAACCACCACCACTACACCTGGAAGAGACCACACCTGTGCCAGAGTGGCCCACAGATCCCACATGGATGTGATGCATCCATAACTAGGTGATCATCATATATGAGAACTTTATTTCTTATCTTAGGACTTTATTTCCTTTCTGATTGCATCCTTACACTGATGCAATCTCCACCTTCCCCCACCTATGCTTATTGCCTTACTCTTCACCCTAAGGATAGTCCCTCCTTCACCCATGATTGCTTGTTATGGTCATAGTAGTTCCCCTCTTTCTCCTATAAATATGACTGCCTTGTACAGTAGTTTCCTAACTAGATCTACAATTAATCTATGTGGTGTTTGATTCTCCTGCTATCCCTGAGTGAGGGCCACAGTTCAAGACTTACCAAAATCTTACTGGACTTCTATCAGTCTCCTGTCTACTGTTGAGTGACAGCTAGAATGCCAGAAAATCTTTGTGTCTTAAATCTATATCCATAGATGCATCACAAAAGATCTAGTTGAACCTCATTCACTCCTTGTTCTACCAAGAAGAGTCTAGTGGGCCTCAATCCCCACTAGGGAAGATCTGTTACAACTTACTCCACAGCTGATCCTCCTGAGGGAGAAGAAATCCAAGATGTTGACTACTCCCACTGAGACATCCCCATCCCTGATTCATCTCAAAGACTTCAAATCGGAGAAAGCTCTATTACTCCTAGCCATCATCACAACCCCCAACCCCATTCAATCTGAACCTATCATCACCCTTCTCAGAGCTTACCTGCACCTCCAAGACTTAGCACAGAAACTGTTACAGCCAACAGGACTCCAACTCCTGTCCCACCTAATATAGCTACATCTCAGCAACTAGAAGAAGACTTCACCTTGAACATCAACCCCCCCCTAGGTCCAGGGTGAAACAATCTAAAAGAGTTGTATCTTTAACCAACCAATCAGAGCTACTATCAGTGACCAGCACTATAGAGATTAAAGGAAAGGAGTTCTTATGCCACTTAGGCCTTCTTAACAAGCTCTTAGAGGGAAAACTCCAAGAGAATAAAACTGGGAATACCAGCACTGCTTCCTGGGCTTTATATACTATCCTACTGTATATACATGTTTGGCTCTATCAAAACAGGAACAATCAATAGGAATATTCTAAAGTATTAAGATATTTGTAAATACCTGTAGATCTTAAGATATATCAATATAATAAAGAGAAATGAAAGTGGCACCACTTGTGGCAGCCAATCATAGAGGTTTGATAATAAATATCAAATGGGGCCTGTGCATACCAGTGCAAGGCAATGCATATACCCTGTACCCATCTAGAGTCAAGGTGAGTCATAGAGAAGATGGATCATATCCACCAATAGGGATAGATTCTGAATATGAAATATAAAAGAAATGAAAAACATATGTTTACCAGCAGGTATAGATAAGAACTTCTGAAAGAGAAGCCTGCAGTAATTAAATACTTGAGGTTACAGCATGTTCAACATGTGTCTTCAATGAGGCAAGAAGCAATCAATGCTTCTGTGAAATGGATGTGGCAGCATGCTGCACACATAAGGCATAGGATAGGTAAACATGTGGTCAACACATGTTGTGACTTTGCATAATTGGGATCAACAGAGGGATCCCCCTTCTAATGGATAAATATGGTAAGTATTTCCCATGAATGCAGAAAAATACTAAGTCTTGAGTATTAAGGATTGACTAGTAATCCATGGTGCTTAGAGTATATCTTGAAGTTAAATAGTCATAGAGGAAATGCATAATGCATGTGACCAGCACATGACCATGAGAGTGTCTTGATAAATAAGGAAAGTGAAGGCTTGGAAAAGTGCCATTGTAACACAGGGCAAAGATGAGCAAAAAGAGGGCAGGATTACCAACCAATTTCTCAGAAGAAGGAGAAGATGCTACATGGTGGATCATAACCATGAGCAACTGCTTCTCCATGAATGATGACATCTACACCTACGATTAGGACAAAATCAATACTGCCCTGAATAAAATGAGCAAAGGACAAGGGAAGACATTTTCAGAAGCATACTACAATCAGCAAGAAGATGGAACCATTCTGGACATCCAGAGTTGGAAAATCTTCAAAAAGAAATTCCTTGAAGTATTCTCATCCAAAGAGGTCCACTTGGACCATAGGAGGAAGTTAGCTGCTCTCAAACAAAAGGACAAAGAATTCTTTCCCACCATAAAAGGACTACAGGGGTATATACAGGACTTCCAGTTATATGCAGGAAAGGCAAAGATGACAGATGACACTGCCCTAACAGAGTGGTTCATCAGAGGCCTCAATCCATTGATTGTGGAAAAAATAATAGGAAATAAGGAGCCAGAAACCCTTAAAGACTGGATCGAAGCCAGTTATAAACAGATGAGACAAATTGAACAAGTCCAAGATTTGAAAGGAAATCAGTACAAAGTGGAAGCAAAAGACCTGAATGCAATGGATGTCAATGTCATCAAGTTATCTCCATTCAATCACACTAAACATATAAAGAAAAACTGCTGCTTCATTTGACACAAAGTAGAGTGCTCCACAAAGAATCATCCATGGCCAGGAACATCTTCCCCTAAGTTCCAAAAGAAGGAACAAACCAAGGAGATCTTTGATACCACCCCCATTTCATCAGCAATCACCAATTACATTAAGATTCTCAGAAATCAAAATGTCAAAGAAGAAGACATAATCAAGATCCTCAAAGAAGTATATGAAGAACCAGTCTATCAGGGAGAGGAGGAGGAAACTGTTGCTAAAATAAGCACACAGGAACTAAGGGCACAGGTAGAGAAAGTCAAGAGTTTTTGATGAGGAGAGCTCAGTCAGTATATTACTCTTCTATGACCTGGAATGTACAATCTACAGAAAGATAGTCAATCACTATTCCTATTCAAATACTTCCAGGAACCACTGAAATCAAAGCCCTAATCAACAGCGAAGCAACCAACTGCTTCATCAATGAAAACATTGCCTGGAAATTACAACTCCCCCTCATTAGGTTAAAAATAAGAAGAATAGCCATAAATGTGGATGGAATGACCAACAGAGGAGGGGACATAATCCACATAACCACTCTCACCATGTCTATAGAAGGAAAAAGGGAAACAAGGGATCACCTAGTGATCAAATGTGGAAAAATGAATATGATACTAGGAATGAGCTGGCTAGCATGTCATAATCTGATGATTGATTGGATAGAACAAGAGCTCAAGGGAGGAAAGAAAAGTCTGGATCCAGAGAAACAATAGTATCTAATCAAGTACCTTACCACAAATCTGGCAGAAGACCCAAATGAGGAAGTTCTTATCCAATGTTGCATGAAACAGGAAGAGATCAATAAACTAACTATCTCCACTGACATCACAAGAAGGGAAAACCAAGAGAAAGTGATTTTACCAACCAAATTCCTATAATATCAGACAGTATTCTCAGAAGAAGCTACTAACACTCTCCCACCAAAAAGAATTTATGACCAAAACATTGACCTCCTCCTATCCTTCACCCCTTGAAGAGCAAAAAACTATCTGTTAAACCTGGAGCAGACTAAAGCTTATAAAAACTTCATAAGTGAATATCTTAAAAGCAGAAAGATCCAACCATCCAAATCCCCCCAAGCATCCCCATTCTTCTTTGTAGATAAGAAGGACAGTAAACTCCAACCCTGCCAAGACTACCAGTACTTAAATGAATACACAGTCAAAAATGCCTATCCTTTACCCCTGATTGGAGATCTCATCAACAAACTCCAAGGATCAAATATCTTCACTAAAATGGATATATGATGGGGATACAACAATGTCCAAATAGTACCCAAAGACTGCTAGATGGTGGCCTTTATTACACCAATGGGGCTCTTTAAACCAACAGTAATATTCTTTAGACTTTGTAACTCCCCTGCAACCTTTCAAGCTCTGATGGATGACATCTTCGCCAATTACCTAGCTGAAGGATGGTTGATAATATATACGGATGACCTTCTCATCCACTCCCCCAACCAAAAAACACATGATAAAAGGACCAGAAAAGTCCTGGAAAGAATGATGGAGCATAAGCTGTACCTCAAATTGGAAAAGTGTTCCTTTGACACAAAAACTATGGAATATCTGGGAATGATCATCTCAGAAGAATACATGGAAATGGAACTGGTAAAGCTGAGAGCCATTAGAGAATGGAACCCCCTCACCTCAGTAAAAGGAGTATGCTCCTTCCTAGGGTTCTGTAACTTCTACCAAAAGTTTATTGAGGGGTTCTTCATCAAGGCATGACCCCTCATCAAACTGACAAAAAAGGAAACTAAGTGGCAATGGGAAAAACCCCAAGAGGATGCTGTCAGGAACCTGCAAAACCAATTTCTTACTAGGCCAATCTTATTCATTCAAGATCCAATCAAAGCATTCTTTATTATAATGGACACATCTCTGGTAGGGACAGGAGGAATATTGATTCAAAAGGACACCAATGGAAATCTTCACCCATGTGCATATTGGTCTAGCACTCTATCCCCTGCAGAACGGAATTATGACATCTATGACAAAGAACTACTGGGAGTCCTTCATATATTGGATGACTGGCAATACTATCTAACTGGGACCAACCACCGAGTAATGCTCCTCACTGATCACAAAAACCTCCTCTATTTCAAAGAGGCAAGAAAACTATCCAGACAACATGCCAGATGGCAACTATTCCTGCAAGAGTATGATCTTGTCTTTCATCATCTTCCAGGAATCCAAATAAGCCCAGCTGATGCCCTATCAAGATTACCCAATCCTAATCTATCCAATGACAACTTGAAACTCCATCTACTCCCTGAGGAACTATTTGTCAATCAAATCAATCTCACCCTGAAAGATAAGATAAGGGAATTGTTGGAAAAAGACCCCTTAGTTCTGGACATGCTACAGTGCATGTATATGGAAAACCACATCCCCAATAGAACCAACTCCTCCAATTGGACATATGAAGATGGTCAACTCTATTTCTGACACTGGTTATATGTTCCCCCTGACACATGAAAGGATCTAGTCCCCTCCATCCTCTCCTCTGCTGCAGGAGGATAACTAATGGAGAAACAGAACAAGTAATCCAGGAACTGGAAATATACCTAAGGATGTTCTGCCAAGGGCAATAGGACCTATGAAGTAGACTACTCCCAATGGCAGAATTTAATTATAACTCCTCTGTACACTCCATAACCAAACAATTCCTGTTTCACCTCATGATGGAATATAAACCTAGAGCTTATACAACAATTGGAAAAACTCACAATCCCACCAATGAAGAATACCTGAAATCCCTGACCAGTGCCAGAGATGAAGCTTTAGCAGCTATCACCCACACTCAACAATTCACTCTCACCTACCCTAAGTTCAGACCCTGGAAGAAAGGCAATAAGATGTGGCTATCCAACAAAAACCTTAAAACCCCCTATCCATCAAAGAAGCTTGGCCCAAAAAGGAAAGGACCCTTCTCCATTACAAAAGTACTCTCACTTGTGATATACCAATTGGATCTGCCCTCAACCTGGAAAATCCATAATATATTCCATGCATCATTTCTTTTCCCATTTGTCCAGAATAATAAATATGGGATCACTGGAACACCACCTCTGCCAGAGGTCATAGGTGACAAGAAGGAATATGAGATCAAGTGAATTGTCAATCATAGGAGACACCTAGGATGGAGATTATATTTAGTCCAATAGAAAGGGTACTCCACTGCTAAGAACACCTGGGAACCAGAAAACAACTTCACCCATGCCGATGAAATCCTGACCACATATAAAAGAAAACACAAATTATGATTGACAACAAGCAAATCACTGCCCACTGTGACTTCTACTGCTTCTCTCTAAAAACCAATAAATCCACCAAATATTCCTACTGCTCTTCCTATATCTCAGTCTTCACCTCAAATAGAAAAAGACACTATGATCAACAGCATATCCAGACCCACAAGTGTTATTGTAATATTAATTATTGCCCCTATCACCACCAATATTAGAAAGCCACCATTCCATCCCTTATAATCAACCATTTCCTTCCTTTTCTTTTATCATATGGAAACCCCCCATTATTAATCCTTTTTACTTTAAAGTTCATCATTTAAATTTCTTTTAATCTTTACACTGATGATCTCAATCTCTCCTCTCATGCTGCCATTTTCTTCTTTATTTATGTCCCTTATCCTCACCCTCATCAAAGACATCTTCAATCTCCAGATCCTTTTCCTCCTCCTATAGAAGGATTGCCTATGCAGCCATTTTGGATGACCCTCAGGGACTGGCTTTATTAAAAGCCAATCTGAAGCTATGAAAACTATCCTCTGTGGTCCTTTTAATCAACACCTACTGCAGCTATGTCTCAACTAGACTCCTCATCAAAGAGAATAGCATGGAAAACCTTACTGAGTCAATCACAGAAAATCTCCACACAGCAGGTGCTCAGATCCTCAACATGCTCCACTTCTGTGGACTGGGATACTTTATCAAATGACTCCCCACCTCCACCTTCTTCAGAAAGCTTTATCCCATCTACCTCCAGCTTTTCAGAACTATGGGATAGTAAGGATTTATTGACATCAAACTTGCTAGACAGTTCACCTTTCTTGATGGGAGCAGTTTCCTGTTTAAGACTGAGACAATTAGATGGCTTACTGGAGAATTGAGAAATAGTGAAGAGTGAGAGAATCTTCTTCCCATCCTGATTCATATTGCCCAACCTCTTACAGAAGTTAAGGCACCTGAGGCTGCAGAAAGATCTGAAGGAGAAGTTGATGAAGCACTGCCCTGACAACTTATTTCCCCAACCACACCATCCCCCCACTCTGTATCCAGATACCCCCAATGGCACAAACGACCTCTCTCCACCCAACTCTCTGTTACAATTCATCTTTGGGGTATAGCTGAGTACTATATGGACTACTCTTTTTCTTGATCACTTTACCTTTGACTTACTTGCATTGCTTTCCTAGATGAGTCCTCTACCTTCCATGCGGATATGCTCCATTTCTTTGACTCATCTAGCCCTTGTCATTCTTGCTTACTTGAATCCCCTTTGTCACAGACATTTCCC
>JBBPJU010000651.1:0-19257 GCA_038088875.1 Austroboletus festivus
GTTGCAGAATTCCAAAAAGGAGCGGACTCCTTTGACGGATGTGGGGGGGTTCCATTCCTTGATGGCTTTCAGTTTTGCTGGATCCATTTCTGTATGTCCCATGGAGATTATCATTCCTAGATACTCTGTTGTTTTAGTGTCAAAAGAGCACTTTTCCAGTTTTAGATAGAGTTTATGCTCCATCATCTGTTCGAGAACCTTCCTAGTTCTCTCATCATAGGTCTTTTGGTCAGGGGAGTGAATGAGGAGGTCGTCCATATATATTATTAGCCATCCTTCATCTAGATAGTTAGCAAAGATGTCATCCATGAGGGCTTGGAACGTGGCAGGAGAGTTGCACAGTCCGAAGAACATCACTGTGGATTTGAATAAACCCATCAGGGTGATGAAAGCTGCTTTCCATCGATCTTCTGGTACTATTCATATGTTGTTGTATCCCCATCTTATGTCCATCTTGGTAAAGATCTGTGATCCTCTGAGCTTGTTGATCAGATCCCCGATCAGGGGTAACAGGTAGGCATTTTTGACGGTATGTTCATTTAGGTACTGGTAGTCTTGGCAGGGCCGGAGTTTGCCATCCTTCTTATCGATGAAGAAAAATGGGGATGCTTGTGGAGATTTTGATGGTTGGATTTTTCTGGATTTTAGATGTTCTTCAATGAACTTTTTGCAGGCTTCAGTTTGTTCTGGGTTGAGGGGGTAATTCTTTGCTCATCGGGGGGTAAATGATGGGAGAAAATCAATATGGTGATCATAGGTCCTTTTCGGGAGGAGTGTAGTTGTGGCTTCTTCTGAAAATACTATGTGATATTGTCGGAATTTTTCTGGTAAGGTTATGCTTTCCTTCTGCTCCCTTCATGCAATATTGGTGGATATCGTGAGTTTGTTGATCTCCTCCTCCCCCATACAACATCTGATGAGAACTTCCTCATTGGGTTCTTCGGCCAAATTGGTAGTTAGGTACTTGATCAGGTACCATTGTTCCTCTGGATCAGGACTCCGTTTTCCTTCTTTTAGCTCCCTATTGATCTAGTTGATGATTGGATTATGCTTTGCCAACCAACTCATTCCTAGTATCATGTTGGTTTTCCACTCCCAATCACCAGGTAATCCCTTGTTTCCCTTTTTCCTCTGATGGATGTGGTGATCGTGGTTTTGTGAGTAATATCTCCTCCCTTGTTCGAGGAGCTGTTGGCATTGATGGCAACCTGTCTGATTTTCAGTTTTGTGAGGGGTAGTCATAATTTACAGGTGATAGATTCATTAATGAAGCAATTGGTCGCTCCACTGTCGACTAGGGCTTTGATCTTAGTGGTTCCTGGAAGTATTTGAATGGGGATTGTGATTGACTTTCATTCCATAGATTGTACATTCCAGGTCATAGAAGAGTTACACACTGACTGAGCTCTCCAGATCAAAAACCCTTAGCCCTTTCCACTTGTGCCCTTAATTCTTCTGTGCTGATTTTTGCAATGGTCTCTTTCTCCTCCTCTCCTTGGTAGACGGGTTCTTCGTAGACCTCTTTTAAGATCTTGATTATGCCCTCTTCTTTGACATCTTTAGTTCCGAGAAACTTAAAGTAATCAGTGATTGCTGATGATCTAGGGGTGGTATTGGAGATCTCTTTAGTTTGTTCCCTCTTTTGGAACCTATTGCCGGTGGAGTGGAAAGATATTCCTGGCCATGGATGATTCCTTGTGGAGCACCCTACTTTGTGACAAATGAAGCATCAATTTTCCTTTACATGTTTAGCCCGATTAGTCAGCAATAACTTGATGATGTTGATGTCCATAGCATTGGGGTCTTGTGCTATGGGCTGGGCTTTGAATCAATTCCCTTTCAGGTCTCAAACTCATTTGATTTGTCTCATCTGTTTGTGACTGGCTTCAATCCAGTCCTTAAGGGTTTCTGGCTCCTTTATTCCTATGACCTTTTCTGCAATTAAGGGGTTAAGGCCCCTGATGAATCATTCCATCAGGGCGGCATCATCTGTTAACTTTGCTTTTCCAGCATAGAGTTGGAAGTCCTGTGTATACTCCTGCAATCCTTTTGTTGTAGGGAAAGACTCTTTATCCTTCTGTTTTAGAGCAGCTAACTTCCTCCTATGGTCCAGGTGGACCTTCTTGGATGAGAACACTTCAAGGAATCTTTCCTTAAACTTTTTCCAGCCTTCTGTATCTTCAATCGTCCCTTCCTCTCACTGATTGTAGTATGCCTCCGAAAACGTTCTTTCTCTTCCTTTGCTCATCTTGTTCAAGGCTGTGTTGATTCGGTCTTGATTGTAGGTATATATATTGTTGTTCATGTTAAAATAGTTGCTCATGGTCATGATCCACCATATAGCATCTTCTCCTTCTCCAGAAAAGTCTATTGGCAGCCCAGCTCATTTTTCAGTCTTCTGTCTGGACATAACGGGCGGATCAATGTCTAAGGTGAAGTCCTCTGCTGTTGGTTGTGATGTAGCTATATTAGGTGGGACAGGAGTTGGAGTCCTGTCAGTTGCAATAGTTTCTGTGTTAAGGACTGGAGGTGTGGATAAGCTCTGAGAAGGGCGACAATAGGTTCTGGTCATATGGGGTCAGGGGTTGTGATGATGGCTAGGAGTTGTAGAGCTTCCTCTGATTTGAAGTCTTCGAGACAAATCGGGGATAGGGACGTTTCGGTAGGAGTCATGCTGGTTCTCTTCTCCCTCCGATGGGAGGTCAGCAGTGGAGTAAATGGTGGCAGAACTTCCCTAGTGGTGATTTGGGCCCACTAGACTCTTCTTGATAGAACAAGGAGTGAACAAGGGTTCAACTAGATCTTTTGTGACGCAATCTACGGGTATAGATCCTAGACACAAAGAATCCCTGGTGTTCAGCTGTCACTCAACAGTAGACAGTAGACTGGTAGAAGTCTGGGATAGTTCTAAGTCTTACAGCGACCCTCACTGATAAGGGGGAGCCAATAAACCAAATACCACATAGATTAAACGTAGATCTAGTTAGGGAAACTACGGTACAAGGCAGTCGTATTTATAGTGGATGGGGAAGGTGATATGACCATAAGGAGCAGTCATAGGTAAGTAGGGGACTGTCCTCTGGGTGAAGGGTTACAAATGAGTAGGCATAGGTAGAGAATAAATGGGGGAAGAGATAAGATCACACCAGTATAAGGGTGCGATCGCAAAGGAAATATGGTCCAAAAGATAATCAGAGATAAGGGATAGATTGGAGTATATACGATGTGATCTAGTCATGGATGCGTTATATCCATGCAGGGTCGGTAGGCCATTCAGGCATGAGTGTAGTCTCCTCCAGTGGTGCAGGAGGTGCTTGCATGTTCCACCAACCAGGCACCTGCACTTCCTGTTCTAACAACTCTCCCCAGGTTGCTCCTTCAGCCTCTCTGTTCCAGAACTGGTGTCGTTCATCAGGGTTCCCTCCATAAGCGGCCATAGCGATGTTAGCATTGAGCTATGGCCTATCTCCATCAGAAGGAAAAGGGGTGGCCCTCTGCGGGTAGTCCACATGATGCGTGACACTGAGGGCTACCATATTTATAGTACTGTGTCTATGGGTGCAAACCTGCTACTGCACTAGGCAACTCTGGATATAGGAAGAGGTGCTGCAGGATCGAGATCCACAAATGTGACACCTCACATGAGGCAAGGAAACAAGGTAGTCCAAGAGTAAGGTAAATAAAAAGGGGCTGGTGATGCCTGACATACTGGATAGAGAAAAAAAAGATAAGACAATGAGGCTTTCATCAGGAGAGCTGAAGTATCGGTACATCAATTGGAGAGGTCGTTAACAGAAGATCTGAAGAAGATCAATGACTTAAAATGTCCCCAATACTGAGATGGCAATTGAAACTCAGCTTTTGGATATCAAAAGGAAAAATGAGGGGTTTATTGAACAACTTTCCACCCACTAAGTGTTCCACTCATCTGTGATAGGCCAGGCAGGCTCCTCCTCCAATGATGAATCTAATTCATCAACATCATATCCATTCCCCATTCATAACCAACAAGTGGTGCAGAAACAATCCTTTCTGTGTCTGAGATAATCATGATCAGTGATTATAACAGGAAGTGCAATCTATGCCCATAAGTTCCTCTCAGCTAGGATCCTTTTCTCAATTCTAACCTGTAGTACAGTCTCTGAAGTGGAATAGGAATGATGACAACCCTTCCGAATTGCCATCTCCAAAATGACTACTGTTAACAGAAATATTTCTTGTTTGTTACTATAACTGTATACCAATTTTAGCCTTTCATTTCTACTTGGATAATCCCAGAGGGATAAGTTCAATTTGCTTTCAGGCTGAGTCATATCTTCTTATTCATGCTGAATCATTCTTACTTAGTAATCAGCCCATTTACTCATTTCTTACTTATCATCATGAGTCATCTTTTTACTTTCTGACTCATCGATTGTTCTTTGACATTCCGTCACATTCCATATGACTCATCTATGAACAGCCTCGTTTCCATTCATGGCAGTGTCTCACACACTGCCACTCATTTCCATTCACTATATAAACCTCTCTGTCTGCTGCCATGTACCTTAGTCTAGTTCTCCCTTGGAATACACTCTATCGTATTCCTCTTTCCTGTCAGACTCCTGAGTGTTCTCTTCCACTCAGTCTTCCTGATTCCAAGTCTTCGTCCTACTTCGAGTGGACGCTCCTGACCTATCACCTCCAAGTATTCACTAGATGATACTCATTCCAAAATCCTTGTCAGTTCTCATCAAGGGCTACACTTGGACCTATCCGGTACAAGCATAACAAAAGAACTAGACTATCAAATTGTGACTAGCTTTGTTCTAGTTCACCCACCATTTCGTCCAATCGACATCTTCATTGGCATCTTTGCCAAGATTCAGAGCCTGAACCAGAAACCTCTGAAACCTCTGAATCTTCTAAAGAAATACCCTCTGATCCAGATGTCCCCATCTATAATGAACCAGCAGATCTCCCTAAACTTACTGGACAATTATCATCGACACTTATCATTCCCAGAGCTCCTACTTCCCCTAGTCTCACTCCTCAACCACAATCTGGTCGAGTATTTTTCCCATCACTAGTATGCCCTATCTGTCCCCCACCAAACACCATGTCTTCCCAGAAGCCAACTGAACACCAACTCAGAACTCCGGAAGAATTCGATGGCACTCCATCCAAGGCCTTACCTTGGCTAAGGACAGTCCAACTCTACCTTGCTGTCAACAAAGATCTATATAACACAGATACCAAGAAAATCACCTATACATTGTTTTACATGAAGAAGGGAATGGCCCTTACTTGGGCCGCTACATTCAGAGAAACCAAACTAACTGGTGGAAGTTTTACTCTTGGATTGTGGACTACCTTTGACAATAAAGATGCGAAAGGAGAAGCATTGGCATGGCTTGTCAAAACCCAAATCTATGAAAATCAATCTGGAGGATATAATCCAATGCTTCAGAAATACATTGCCAACTTTAAAAATAAAGTCACTATAGCTGGAGTTAGCAACGATGATGTCTTAATCAATTACTTTGCCTCCAGTATCCTGGTCTCATTGATGTGATGAATTCATACTATGAAAATGGTACCAACTACTATTGAATGTTGGTATACCAAAGCAGCTCATTTCGCTACCGTTGAAGAAAGAGCTTTAGAAATCACTTCAAGACATAAAAGGGGGAATGCCACCATCACTCCAACCTTTACTCCTCAAATCACTAGGGACCCCAATGCAATGGACATAGATATTATCACCCTGCCAAAGAAACCGACTGATGAAGAATGAGAAAGTGTAGGAAAAAAGGGTGATGCTTTAAATGTCGTCAAAAGGGATATGTGACTAAGGATTGTAAAGTCAAATTTGAAAGGAAACCACCTGCAGTACCACCTAAAGATATCAAGGTCATTGAATCAGGAGTGGAAGAAGTAGAAGAACAAATTGTAGGGAAGGTGGCGATGGATTTTTAGAAAGAAGGATGAAAACAACACACATACCTCCTTCTTCTCAACCATGTACTAGTATTAAAGCCATGAGAATTCCTATCCAACTTCTTCTCACTCTAGGCATGGTCAAAGCTGTCGCCACTTCTGCCCTAGTAGACTCTAAAGCACAGATCTTATGTGTAGACTGGAATTTTGTCAGAAAACATCGTCTTCCTCAACAACGACTTCTCTCACCAATCATTGTACGAAATGCTGATGCCTCTTTAAACCAAGAAGGAACTATAAAGTTTACTACCACCCTCTTTGTCAATGTTAACGGACTTCTTCAAAAAACAATTTTTCACATCATGAACTATGGAAAAGAAAACATCATACTGGGACTTCCATGGTTAACAGAAACAAATTCCATCATAGACTGGAGAGAGAGAACCCTTCAGATATCCCCTGAAACTGATCAGTCTGATGATTTCCTTGCTTCACATGAACAAGCAAAACAACAAAAGGAGGAGCTATATATCCGAAGAAAATATTCGGAACCCTCTCCCAGACACGTCTCTGTGGATGCCTTAGTTGATGAACATCTATTTGCCTATCTAGATCAAGTCAAAGATGATGTCCTCTGTGCCAAGATAGCTCTAGGAAGGGATATGTCTTACATAAAACCATTACAGTCTCTATCAAGAACCATCTTAACCAACAATCGTTTTATCCCCAATCCTTCACTAACCTGTGCCATCTTAACTACTTCCACTCAACTCGCCATTGACAATAAAAAGAAGAAAGTAACGTTACCCGAAGCTTATTCTGATTACAAAGACATTTTTGCCGATGAGGATACTCCTCTCCCTTCTAGCCGAGACTGTGATCATAAGATCAATCTTACAGAAAACTTTACTCCAAAAATAGGAAAACTATATCCCCTCACTACTGAAGAACGAAAAGCCTAGGATGAATTCTTAGATGAAAACCTTAAATCTGGAAAAATTCATCCATCTACATCTCCACAAGCTGCTCCATTTTTCTTCATCAAAAAGAAAGATGGAAAACTACAACCTGTCCAAGACTACAGATATCTCAATGATCATACCATCCATGATGCCTATCCTCTACCTCTGATTTCAGATCTATTAGACAAGTTGAAAGATGCCAAAATCTTTACGAAGTTTGACATCTGCTGGGGATACAATAATATTCAAATCAAAGAAGGACACCAATGAAAAGCTGCTTTTATCACTCACAGAGGGCTTTTTGAACCGGTTGTCATGCCTTTTGGCCCCAAGAATGCCCCAGCTACCTTTCAATGATTCATGAACAAAGAATTCAGAAATCTCATAGCTGCAGGAAAGATCATCATTTATATGGATGACATTCTGATATTTTCACACAACCAACAGGATCATGATGAAACCACAAGACAAGTTCTCCAATGGATGAGAGAACTAAACCTCCACCTACAACTACAGAAATGCCTCTTTAATGTCTCAGAAGTCGATTATCTAGGGATGATTGTCAGACCTGGGTCCCTCACCATGGATCCAGTCAAGCTTGATGGAATTGCCTCATGGCCAGTACCAGCTAAAGTTAGAGATGTTTGCTCCTTTTTAGGCTTCACAAACTTCTACAGATGATTCATACTACATTACTCTGAGGTAGCTTGACCTCTACTTGATCTTACAAAGAAAGATCAACAATGGGATTGGTCCTCCGCATGCAACAATGTATTCACCAACTTGAAGAAACTTTTCCTCTCCCAACCAGTCCTTTAATTTCCAAACCCCTCTGCCCCTTTCGCTATCGCCACAGATGCTTCTAAATACACTACTAGTGGAATACTTCTCCAAATAGATATCAACAGCAACTGGCATCCTTGCTCATATCTATTCCAGACCTTTTCTCCCACAGAATGAAATTATGATATCTATGACCATGAACTCCTGGCAGTTATCCGTGCTCTCAAAGCATGGAGACACTATCTTTTAGGTTCTCCATTCCCCATTCAGGTTTTCACTGATCATAAGAATCTCTTGTATTTAAAACAACCTCAAAACCTTAATCATTGTCAGGCTCACTGGCTTCTTGACCTCACAGATTACGATCTCAAAATGATCCATATCCCGGGCTCTCTCCTCTTGGACTCCGACACCTTATCTCGTCATCCAGATCAATGTCCCAATGATTCTTCCAACAACTCTTCTGTTACCCTCCTTTCTCCATCTCTTTTTGTCACTCTCGTCGATACTGCACTACAATCCAGTATCACTTCTCTTTCCTCAACAGATCCCCTCGTTCAATAAACTATCTCTTGCTTATCTGACTCACCCCTTTCCCTTTGTGCTCATCTCTCTGACTGGAAATACAACAACAACATTCTCACCTTTCAAAATCAGATTTATATTCCCCCTCCTCTTTGCCATGACATAGTTTCGCACTGTCATGACCATCCCTCTGCTGGCCATCCTGGTTTCCTTAAAACGAGCCAGTTGGTGTCTACTGACTTCTGGTGGCCTGGCTTAGCCTCTTTTATTTGCCAATATATTGCTGGTTGTGCTACCTGTCAGGCCAACAAGACTAATACTCATCCTACCGTTCCTCCTCTTTCACCTATAAAATCCACTTGCTCTCATCCCTTTCAACAGATTTCCTATAACCTCATTACTGATCTTCCCCGCTCTTCTGGTTTTGATAGTCTTCTGGTCATGGTTGACCATGGGCTTACAAAGGGGGTAATTCTATGCCCCACTATGAAAACAGTGACAGCAGAAGGAATAGCAACCCTATTCTATCATAAGGTATACAAACAATTCAGCCTGTATGATAAAATCATTTCTGATAGAGGACCACAATTTGCATCTTCCTTCATAAAAGAATTAGGAAGGCTTTTAAAGTATGATCTTGCCCTTTCTACTGCTTATCACCCTCAGACAGATGGTGAAACTGAAAGAGTTAACCAAGAGATCGAAACATACCTTCAAATTATTTGTGGTAATCATCCTTCTGATTAGATAGAATATATTTCCACTGCTGAGTTTACTCATAATCGCTGCCCTCACTCTATTACAGGCAAATCTCCCTTCTATCTGATGATGGAATACAAACCTCTAGCTCTACCCTCCATATTTCCTAATAGCAAAGTCCCTGCAGTAGAAGAACATGTCAAAAAACTTCTAGCTGATCGAGAAGAGGCCTTGGCAGCTCATGAATTAGCCAGACAAACCATGACTGAATGATCAAAGAAGTTCTTTATGCCATTTGCCAAAGGAGATAAAGTTTGGCTAGAAGCCTGCTATTTGAAAAGAAAAATAAATAACCCAAAGTTTGCACCCAAGAGAGAAGGGCCTTTTACCATTGATCAGGTGCTATCTCCTATCATATACCGATTATGCCTTCCCAGTACTTGGAAAATCCATCCTGTCTTCCATGCCTCTCTTCTCACCCCTTACCAAGAAAATACCATCTATGGAAAGAACATCCCTAGACCACCTCTGGAGCTAATAGAAGGAGAAGAAGAATACGAGATAGAGAAAATAATATGCCATTGCGGACCTCCATCAAACCACTCCTATTTGATCCAATGATAAGGATATTCGGCCAAAGAAGATTCTTGGGTCCCAGAGTGGGACATGAAAAATGCAAAGTCCACTCTGAGAGAATATAAAAATTGTCTCCCTTCCCTTTCATCTCCTTAGCTTCTACCACTATTGATGCTACCATCTTCAGAATCCTTTACATTCAAAATATCTTCCATCTCTTCAGTCTCCTCTTTCATTGACACCCCTGCTTTGACTCCTACTCATCCAGTTACTCCCCTTGTCACTCTCAAAGCTATCACCACCATCACAGACACTTTAAACACCAGCAAACTCCCACCTGGCATACCTTATCCCCCTATGCATGCTGAACCTATGACTGAAACTCTTCTGGAAATGCCTCGCCAAGAGCATGTATATACCGAAATACTCCATCATCCTGGACACACCCTCACCATCAATGACCTACTTCACCCCTGTTCAGCACTCCATAGCCTCTTTATGGCTTACTTGGGATGTGGAATTTTGGAAACGATGAGTTATGTCATGATATCCAATGCTCACCTTGCTCTTTATTCATCCAAGTTACAGAGAGTTGGGATGGACATCCAAACTCTTATTGAAGATGCAATGCATCAACTAGATATGACTCACTTATTAGAATGAATAGAAGAAGTGGCCAAGGAGAAAGTAGATCAGACCACTGCCTATTGGGCAAATACCACCCCTTCTGCGTCATCATCTCCCTTAGACCCACAGGAATAAGAACTCCTGGATCGCATCGAAGCTTGGTGGTCTGGTGTTACGCTTGTACCGGGTAGGTCCAAGTGTAGCCCTTGTATCCCTATTCGAAGGACAAAGATGACGGGATGGAGGAAGGACAAAGGTAAGTTCTAGAAGACAGACAGGAAATGGTGATGGGTGAAAGGCCAGGAGGACATCACCAAGACAGAGGGAGGGCGATAGGTATTGCCATCAGTCAAGGGAGGCAGAGGATGCTGCTAGTCATTGATAGAGAGATGGCTAGATGAAGGTTAGGTCGGAGATGAGAGTACCATCAGTAGTCGAAGAGAATCGGTGGTGTGATGAAGGGGGAGATAACTGAGGAACAGCACCGATATTCAGGGCAAGGAGAGCTGCAAGACAGCCATCTGCAAGCACTGATGAAGACCAGGAGTTCTTGGAGAAGTGACAGACAGATGTTCAGAATAGACAGACGACGAGGTTTCAGGATATATGATAGATTCGCAGGAGTAGAGGGTACAGGAGATATAAGGGGGTCATGATAGAGAACAATGAAGGGAAGGAATTAAGGGAGGTCTAAGATGGGATTCTATAGTACAAAGGGAGCTGCTATATGTAGTGATCAGGGGAAGCGGCTGTGTAGTACAAGAAAGGAAACAGGGTAGAGGGTACTGATGATGAGTCAGGATGGTGAATCATCAGAATATCCGGGAATGTGATGGAACATCAAAGAAGTGATGACTTAGCCAGGGAAATGGAAGGTGATCTGAGATCAGGGGCTAAGTCAGGAAGAACAAATATGCCAAGATAAAAGTAGAATGGATGAGTCAGAAGGGTCAAGGGTTGAACCAAGATAAGAGATAAGGGGTGACTCATCCATGACAAATATACATCAGGTAGTCGGATCAAAGGAGAGTCTATGACAGAAGGAATTCAGGTAAGCAAGAATGTCAAGGGTTAGATGAGTCAGAGAAATGGAGCACATCCGCATAGAATGTAAGTAGACTCATCTAGGAGATAGTACAAGTAAGTCAAAGTAAAAGGTGTCAAGGAAAAGAGTAGTCCAGATGCTACTCAGCTATGCTCCAAGGATAAATCGTAACATCTGGCAGAAGTCATACCCTCCCTCTTTCTTCTTGACACCCTCATTATTATAAAGCCTGCTTCTCTTGTTATCATCTAGGTCATATTCATGTTGATTGCCCTTTCTATCAGTGTGCCCATTGTCTTAAGTGGCATCTGGGTCATACCATGCATCAATGTCCCCTCCATCGTTGCACTCCATCTCAGTCATTCTTGTCATTGTCCACCTCTTCTGCTTCCCATTGAGCTACTACACAATTCACCCTTCCAGTTCCACCTCCACCTGGTATCCGGTTTCCTTGCCGAACTATGGGGCAAGGTCGCCCTAGGAGATCTCCCCCTCATCCTCAATCTCTGAGTCCTCAGTCAGAAGGTTCCCTTATTGACATATATAATCCTGTCACAGAGTTCAACATGACAGGAGATGTCTGTGACATTTAGGATGAGACTAAACTGGCTGCTGTGCACTGGCTCATCATCTCTCACAGTAGCTTTGAGTATACAAAGGGGGTAATGTTACAATTTATTTCTTGTTTGTTACTATAACTGTGTACCAACTCTAGCCTTTCATTTCTACTTGGATAATCTCAGAGGGATAAGTCCAATTTGCTTTTAGGCTGAGTCATATCTTCTTATTCATGCTGAATCATTCTTACTTAGTAATCAGCCCATTTACTCATTTCTTACTTATCATCATGAGTTATCTTCTTACTTTCTGACTCATTGATTGTTCTTTGACATTCCATCACATTCCATATGACTCATCTATGGACAACCTCATTTCCATTCATGGCAGTGTCTCATACACTGCCACTCATTTTCATTCACTATATAAATCTCTCTGTCTGCTGCCATGTACCTTAGTCTAGTTCTCCCTTGGAATACACTCTATCGTGTTCCTCTTTCCTGTCAGACTCCTGAGTGTTCTCTTCCACTCAGTCTCCCTGACTCCAAGTCTTCGTCCTACTTCAAGTGGACACTCCTGACCTATCACCTCCGAGTATTCACTAGATGATACTCATTCTGAAATCCTTGTCAGTTCTCATCAAGGGCTATACTTGGACCTATCCAGTACAAGCATAACAACTACATACTCCAGGAGTGCAATCTATGCCCATAAGTTCCTCTTAGCTAGGATCCTTCCCTCGATTCTAATCCATAGTACAGTCTCTGAAGTGAAATAGGGATGACGACAACCCTTCCGAATTGCCATCTCCAAAATGACTACACACCCTGGAAGTGCAATCTATGCCCATAAGTTCCTCTTAGCTAGGATCCTTCCCTTGATTCTAACCTATAGTACAGCCTCTGGAGCAGAATATGGACAACAACAATAACCTTTCTGAATTGCCATCTCCAAAATAACTACACACCTTGTGAGCACAACTTATATCCATAAGTTTCTCTCAGCTAGGATCCCTTTCTCAATTCTAACCTAAAGAATAGCCTCTGAAGTGGAATAAGGATGACAGTAACAACCCTTCTGAATTGCTATCTCTAAACTCAGTCAGCATAATGGTTCTTCCAAACAAGACATTGCATTAAATCATCAACTATCTTGGGATCATGGATTTCCAAGCATGCACAGAGGTTTGCATTCTTTTGAAGAACATAGCTGCCCTACATTACCTAGTTGCCTTCAACTTTGCCCTCAAGGGAGGTTTCTTGCTCAGCATCAACAAGACAATTGCGAGGTGCTTGTGGTATGGAGGTGCATGGCTGAGTTTACCTGCCCAAGGAGCATCTTCTGTTCCTTGACTAACCTGGAGGCTCACCACTTGCGTGCTCTACAGTTATTCTTCGATTCCCTCCAGTGTGCTAATATCTTACTCCTCTACCTAAATCTCTTTGGTAACAGATTGCTAAATCACATCACCTCCACTGCTGCTCTTCTTGTGAGCATTAAGACATCTGGATGTCTGGCCATCTCCTACTCTGCTTGTTCAGACTTCCAACTGAAAGTCATGTCATTGCCATACCCTCTTCAAACAATCTGGACCCAACTTGCTTCATTTTCATCACATGATAACACCATATATTCTCCACCTATAATCACTGTTACCTTGTCGACTCTTCATAGCTCTCTGCTGCAGGATCTCAATCTGTGCAATACTGGATTGTCTTCCAGCATGTGGAGGAAGCTCCTACAGTCTTTGGATCTCCCCCACCTGCAACTCCTAGGCATCAATGAGCAATGCTCTATTGGCACCCTTGTTCCTTTTCTCCAGCACCATGATGGCATCCAATCCCTGGTCATCACTCCATGTGGTGATGTAGAGAATGATATGGAACACAGGATGTGGAGTCCAAGTCTCTGAGCGACAGTCCAGTTGAAGGCTATGAGCTTGGGTCCATATTGGACACAGATAGATAAGATGGCTTGTCGGGCAGTGATGAATTCATTGAATAGGAGGAGGTGCAGGGCTAATACCTGTTGCATGAGGACTCTCTCAAGAAACAGTAAACTGTCCACCATTTCAAGGTACAGCTAGCTCCACATAAGATTGCATAGGATCTAACTGGGAAACTATCCCCATAAGTACAGGCGCTTATATACTAAAATATACTAGTGATGGGAATTTCCTACTGGAAGTAGGGAATTAAACCTTATCCCGAGTTGGATAAAGTTAAATGGAAGAGCATCCTCTTTGAGAGAAATGAAATAATGGCATACACTGCCTATAGAAGGATAACCAAAAGTGAAAGGGCAGTACATGGGCTTCGTCCCCTGTTCGGGAAGAATCCAGTAAATGGAATAGAAGAGTATGTAAGATCTAATCAGGATAGAAGGAGGGGTAATACCTAATCAGTGGATGCTGTGTGAAGTAGATGTGGGTGATTAGGTAACTAGGGATAACAAAAGGAGTTAGATCTTAGGAGGTATCTCTCCTGGAGAAAAGGGAAAAGGATCAGAAGAGAAAAGGGAAATCATACGAGAGGAGAACAAGTCTGATACTCTATCTAACAGAAGGGGAAGGGGTCCCCTCATTGGTGGAAAAAGTCAGTGACTTCTTCTATATCCCATATGAACCATTCCTCTGCTCCTGGAGGGATGTTCTCCTGATTGGCTGGTAATGGAGGAGAAGCATTCCAGAGTTCGAGGGACTCTCCCCAGGTCATCTCCCATGAGAAGTCGTTGTCTATATCCATCAGCCCTCCATTTGAGAAAGAAAAAGAAGGGGCATCCAGCACCTCTGGGTATGGAGTAGGAGGTTGCCTCCACCATTCCATAACAGAGAAGACTTGGCAACTATTAGTCCACTCTGTTGAGCTTCCATTATTATGGATACTTGGAGGACTGCCTGGCTACTTGAAGCATTTTCTGAGACAACTCCACAACCCTGAATGGATAATCCTTATCTTGGTCACACTCACTAACTTTAAACCTCATGTTTCACAGATCTCTAAAGTGCTTGATTGTGCTCAGTTCCTCCTCAATTTAGAGGAGCTGAAGATAGCTTTCTATCGAGGGTCAACTTCAGTTGTTCCTAAGGGTAGTCTAACCCTGCCAAAGCATGAACTGCAAACATGCAGGGTTGCCCAACTCAGATTAGCCACTGCCTTTGATACCACCATGGAAGAGGATGAAGAAATTTTGGTGAGTGATGCCATTCCAATGCATGTATTGATTGGCTCAACTCACATAGCAATATTGTGCACCCTGGATGAAAGTTTTCCCTAGTATGAGATCTGTAATGCTAGTCCCTGGATGTGTATTTGCTCCTGCAGCTGAGATGAGCTCTCTACAAAACTTGTTTATGGAAGCAGCATGCAATCCAGGTTGTCTTGGGATCATAGTCTCAACATACTAATTTTTTTTTTGTACTTTACTCTACTGTTTGCATAGTGGTTGATGTACTACTTGATTTGCCACTCAGTGTTACGCACCATGTGGAATACCTGCGAAGGGCCACCCCTTTTCCTCATGAAGGGAATCAACCTTGGCTCAATGCCAACATCACCACAGCAGCATACGAAGAGAGTATCAACAGACAGCATCAATTCTGGGGAGGAGAAGCAGAAGGAGCTACTTGGGAAGAGAAACCTCAAGGGAAGACAATCCCAGGCTGGTGGAATATTCAAGCTCCACTAATCCCCTTAGAAGAGACTGCACCTGTGCCAGAGTTGCCCACCAATCCTGTATGGATGTGATGCATCCATGTTCAGAATTAGTTATATATTCCCTTATCTATCCCTTATCTTTCTGAACAGTATTCCTTTGTGATCACACCCTTATACTGGTGCGATCATACTTTCTATCACCTATGTTCATTTATGTAAAACCCTCTACCCTACAGACAGTCCCCCCTCTACCCATGATTGCTTCTTATGGTCATGGCAGTATTCCCCTATCTCTATAAATACGACTGCCTTGTACAGTATTTCCCTAACTAGATCTACATTTAATCTATGTGGTATTTGGTTCAATGGTTGCCCCTTAAGTGAAGGTCACCAATCAAAGACTTCTATTCATCCTGGACTTCTATCAGTCTCCTGTCAACTGCTGAGTGACAGCAAGGACACTAGGGATTCTTTGTGTCTAAAATCTATACCTGTAGATTGCATCACAAAAGATCTAGTTGAACCCTCGTTCACTCCTTGTTCTACCAAGAAGAGTCTAGTGGGCCTCAATCCCCACTAGGGAAGATCCATCATCATATACTTCACTGCTGATTTCTCAACAGAGGAAAAAGAACAACAAAATGTTGACAACTCCCACTGAAACCAACTTACCTCTGATTCTGCTTGAAGACTTCGAATCAGAGGAAGCTCTATGACTCCTAGCCATCATCACAACCCCTGACCCCATATGACCTGAACCTATCATTTCCCTTCTCAGAGCCTACCTGCACCTCCAGTCCTTAACATAAAAACTGCTACAGCCAACAGGACTCTAACTCCTGTCCCATCTAACACAGCTATGTCGGAACCAACACCTGTGGACTTTGCCCTAGATATTGACCCACCAGTCATGTCCAGAGCAAAGACTGAAAAACAAGCTGGGCTGCTTACAGATTTTTCTGAAGAAGGAGAAGATGCCACATGGTGGATCATGACCATGAGCAACTACTTTAACATGAATGATGATATCTATACCTATGATCAGGACAAGATCAACACTGCCCTGAATAAGATGAGCAAGGGGAGAGAAAAGATGTTCTCGGAAGCATATTACAATTAGTGAGAAGAAGGAGCCATTCTGGACACCCAAAGTTGGAAAACATTCAAGGAAAAGTTCCTTGAAGCATTCTCATCCAAGGAGGTCCACCTGGACCATAGGAGGAAGTTAGCTGCTCTTAAACAGAAGGATAAAAAGTCCTTTCCTACAACTAAAGGATTGCAGGAATACATGCAGGACTTCCAGCTCTACACTGGCAAAGCAAAGCTTACAGATGATGCTGCCCTGACAGAATGGTTCGTCAGGGGACTTAACCCCCTAATTGCAGAAAAGGTTATAGGGATAAAAGAGCTGGAGACCCTTAAAGACTGGATCAAATCCAGTCATGAGCAAATAAGACAGATCAAAAGGGTCCAAGACCTGAAAGAAAATTGATTCAAAGCCAAGCCAACTATATGTGACCCAAATGCCATGGATGTAGACGTCATCAAACTATCTCCATTTAATCATGCTAAACACATAAAGGAAAATCAATGCTTTATCTGTTACAAAGTAGGGTGCTCCACAAGGAACCATCCATGACCAGGCACATCTTCCCACCCCACCAGCAAGTTCCAAAAGAAGGAACAGACTAAAGAAATCTCTGATACCACTCCTGCCCCATCAGCAATCGCTGATTACATTAAGGTTCTTAGAGATAAAGACATCAAGGAGGAGGACGTAATCAAGATCCTAAAAGAGGTCTATGAAGAACCAATCTACCAAGGGGAAGAAGAAACCGTCACCAAAATAAGCATGGAAGAATTAAAGACTCAAGTAGAGAAAGCCGAGGGTTTTTGATGAGGAGAGCTGTTACGGAACGATGGAGGCGGTCCCCCACTCCGTACCCAGAGGCGCTAGATGCGCCGTCTTTTTCTTTTTCTTCAGGGCATTTCATCGATCTGCAGGACGACTTCTCAAGCTCCCTCGCTTGGGGAGAATCACTAGAGGTTTGGTCGGCCTCGCCTCCACTGCCGGATAACCAGGAGAACGTTCCCCCTGGGAACGAGGACTGGTTCACTTGGGACGCTCAGGAGTTGTACGATTACGTACGACGGTGCGAGAACAATTTCCCTTTCAATTCCGAATAAGTCGCTCTTCTCTTTTATTTATTTTCCTTGATCTTTTTAGGATACGTTCGATCTATTCCACAGCTACTGTCAGTTACCTAACCACCCATTCCCGCTCCACACAGCATCCGCCGGTTTAGGTATTACTTCCCTCATTTCCGATAGATCTCACATACCCTTCTACGATCCGTTAGGAGTCATTCCCACGCCCGTGGGAGGATTCCCATGCACTGCCCTTCCCCTTTATCTATAGGCAGTGCATGCCGTCAATTACGGTATTTACTACACGATCTCATCTCCGATGAGATCTTTTCCCTTACGGACGCTCTTCCATTCCCTGCCACTCTTTAGGCAGGTAGTATTCCGAAACCCCCGCAGGGAATAGATTCCCATCCTATTCCCCTTACGTATAAATAGCGCCCATGTAACTCTATAGTTTCTTTAGTTAGATTCTACGCAATCCAACGTGGAGTCAACTGTACCTTTGAGTGAAGAAGGTTCTTCATTCATCGAGAGAGTTCTTCTGAGGCATTGCCTCAATCACCGCCATCTCGTCTACACCTTCAGGACCCGCGCTAGAGCCAACGTACTCGCCGGCTTCATCCGCCGCTGCCCTCACCTAGGATACGTCGATCATTTGATCGCCAAGCGCCTCGGGCTTCACGTACTGCGTTCCGTATCAAAAGAATCTAACTCTGGTCAAACCCCCCTCGTCTCTACGAGTCGGGAAGTATTACCGCCAAGATTGCGCACCCTGGATCAGACGACGAGCTCCGCCCTCCCTCACCCACTACTGAGTCTATATGAAGGACCCCTATCCCAGAAACACTTCGAGTCCCCCGGAGCAGACACTCTGCTAGAACTCCTTCTCTCGCCCACCCCGGTCCCTCACCGAGTCTTGCTGAAGTTACTCGAGGAACACCCCCATCTTCACTTTCTTCTCTCCCACCTAGGATCAGTCGCAGCCTGACCCCTCATAGAGAAGTGGACTATCGCTTACTCTCTCCGGAACAACCTTCTATCTCCGCACCCGTCCCGACCCCAGCCCCTGAGGGTTACGTCAACCCCGAGTACTTCGCGGCAAGACCCCTCGGAGAAAGGACAGGAACATCAGATCACTGGGCAGAGAGCCAGCGAAGATTAGCAGCTCGAATACGTCGAGAGCGAGCAGAAAAGAAGGAAAGAGAAGCAGAAGAAGACATGGCCCCAACTGAACTAAAGGCCGCCCTCCTGGCGGACTTCTCCGGAAATAGCGAAGATGCAATCTGGTGGATAGCAGCAATGGAGAACTATTTCTCCATCAACCCAGATCTATACACGATGGACTTAGCCAAAGTAGTGACTGCACTAAACAAGATGCCGAAGGGAAGAGGGAGAGTATTCGCGGAAGGACACTTCACCCTGGACAAAAACGTCGATGAAAAAGAGAAGACGTGGGCGAAATTTGTAGAGAAATTCAGCAACTCCTTTGTGTCGAAGGAGGAGTCTGCTGACGCACGCAGAAGGATTGGAAATATCCGCCAAGACAAAGGGCCGTCTACCATGAAGAGCGCCCAGAAGTACATCCAAGATTTCCAACTCCTTGCCGCCAAAGCTGGTGTCACCGATGAAGGGGCACTTTGCGAATGGTTCGTCAAGGGACTGAACCAGGATATTGCTAGGAATATCATCCTATTGAAGGAGCCGACCACTATCAAGGAGTGGGTCGAGAGCGCACAAAAACAAGTTCGACAACTGGAAC
>JBBPJU010000652.1:0-19251 GCA_038088875.1 Austroboletus festivus
TATAATATGGCATTGACCACAGCCTACCACCCACAAATCAATAGAGAAATGAAATGAGTAAACCAAGAACTTGAAACTTATCTATAAATATTCTGCCAAGGGCAACAAGATCTATGGAGTGAACTACTCCCCATGGCAGAATTCAATCACAATTCCTCCATACACTCTGCCACCAAACAAGCCCCATTTCATCTTATAATGGGATATAAACCTAGAGCCTATCCACCAATTAGAAAAACCCAAAACCCTGCCTTAGAAATACACCTCAAACTTCTCAATAATGCCAGGGATGAAGCATTAGCAGCCATCACCAATGCCCAACAATTCTCCCACATGTTCCTGAAATTCAAACCTTGGAAGAAAGGGGACAAAGTATGATTATCCAACAAAAACTTAAAAATCTCCTATTCATCAAAGAAACTCAGTCCAAAAAGGGAAGGTCCCTTCCCCATCACAAAAGTACTCTCACTGGTGGTGTATCAATTGGATTTACCCCTGACCTAGAAAATCCATAATGTTACACTTGTGCCAGGTAGGTCCAAGCGTAGCTCTTATATCCCTACACAGAGATGGGAAACAAGGGAGAAGGGAAGGGCAAAGGTAAGTTCTAAGAATAGACAAGAGGGATGGTGATGGACGAGGAAGCAGAAGGACATCACCAAGGACCAGGGGGAGTGATGGATATCGCTATAGACGTGGAAGGCAGAGGTTACTGCCAGGTACATATAGGAGGATGGCTGGACGGCGGGAGATCAGGAATAAGAGGGCCATCAGTAATCAAGGGGAGATGGTGATGTGACAAGAGGAGAGGTAACTGAGGAACATCACCAATGTTCAGGATGGGAAGAGCTTCAATGAGGCGGCAATCGGAGATGTTGCTGAAGATCAGGAGTCTTCAAAGAAGTGACAGGTGGATGTCTTGGGACAGACAGATGATGAGGATTTAGGGTATATGATAGATTCATAGGAGTAGAGAAGTTATAGAGGTGTCAAGAGATCATGGGGGAAGAATGGTAGGGAATTATGCAAGGGAGGTCTAAGATGGGGATCTATAGTACAAAGGGAGCCGCTATATGTAGTAATCAGGGAGGGCAGCTGTGTAGTACAGGAATGGGAACAGGGTAAAGGGTGCTAATGATGAGTCATCAGAATGTCCAAGAATACAGTAGAACATCAAAGAAGTGCTGATTTAGTCGGAAGAATGGAAGGCGATCAGAGATCAGGGGCTAAGTCAGGGAGAACAGATAGACTGAGATAATAGTAGAATGGATGAGTCAGAAGGGTCAAGGGTTGAACCAAGATAAGAGATAAGAATGACTCATCCATAACAGATATACAATGAGTAATCGGATCAAAGGGAATGTCTATGATAAAGGGGAATTGAGTAAGTGTGAATGTCAAAGACTAGATGAGTCAAGGGAAATGGAGCATATCCGCATGGAAGGTAAAGGACTCATCTAGGAATTGATAGGTAAGTCGTAGGTAGGAAGGATCAAGGAAAAAGAGTAGTCCATATAGCACTCAGCTATGTCCCAGGGATGAATTGTAACACATAACATATTCCATACCTCTCTACTTACCCCATTTGTCCAAAATGACAAATATGGAATTAATAGTGCACCATCTCCACCCAACATCATAGGTGATGAAGAGAAATATGAGATCAAGCATATCATCAACCACAGAGGATATCTAGAATAAAGGTCCTATTTAGTTCAATGGAGAGAATACTCAACCATGAAGAACACCTGGGAACTTGAAAGCAACTTCATCTATGCTGACAAGATCTTAAAAGAATATAAAGCATGATATTCCCTTTCAAAATGAAACAACCCACTATCTATTGCCCCTTCTACAAGTTCTCACTTAAGAAAAACAAACCCACAAAAACAACTTAATGCTTCTCCTACATTTCCATTTTCATACTCAATAACCAAATATATTATACTCAAGAACACATTAAAACCCATTTCTGTTTTTGTAAAATCAATTATTGCCCTTATCAACACTCTTATTAGCCCATCATTCCTTTTCTTATCATTAATTATTCTCTTTCATTTCTTTTACCTTATGGATACCCTTCTTGTTATGATATCTCAATTTCCTCAGCCATCCACCCATTTTTCTTATCTGTTCAACTCTCCAAGCAGAATTATCATGCATTCCACTCAAGACTGGAATATGGAAGACATAAATATAGTGGCTGATTCCCATTTAGTGTCCTATCCTTGGGACATTGATACCCCTACCAACTGGGCAGAGCTTGATTAAAACCTACAGCACCCTTTCCAGGAGCTAGGGGCCGAATGGAAAAGTTCCCTGGATCAGTGGAACAGTAACTATATGTTGGACTAATAAACCTTCTATATATGCATTTTCTCTCCTAAACAGGCTCTCTTATGTCTATTTATATCTATCTCCATTCCATTCTTATCCAAATAGCCATAGCATTACTTAGCAATTAATAACTCTTACCAATTGCTGACTCTTTCCCTTCTTACTGCTTATCAATCCTATTATATATTTGACTCAGGGTATAGCTAAGTGGCTGAGTTTACATGCCCTAGTTTAACCTATATAAGATAGTTACCTTGTAGGAGAAGAATCCCAAGTTAGATCTATGTAAATTCTACATGGTGTCTATTAGCTTCACCCCTGAGCTTCCATCATAAGCTCCAATAAGGAAAACCAACCCCTAGCCATCCCACCTTGTCATGCCCACACCACTAGGACAAGCATTCATAACAAAAGATCTAACTTCTCCATCTACACCTCACTATCTAGTAAAGGCACTTCTTGTTACGGAACGCTGGGTGCACCCACCCACTTCTTTTCCTGACGAGTTGGACAGGCCCTACTTGGCCTGGATGAGAGAGACCAACAACCCACTATGGGACATGCCACAGTTCTCTAGGGAGAGTCTCCTATAAGGGGACTTGTATCGATACGGTCGAGAGGATAACCACTACGCAGACTGGACTGCGTCCTCCAATAAGTGGGGTGTAACTCCTATGCTAAGTAACATGCCCAGGAGGGACAATAGCAACAGGGGATGGTATGACTGGACCAACCCCACGGACGATGACTCCCCATTCTAAGATAGCATGGGCTCCTAGACTCATTCGTAAGCACTGCACCCATACCTACTCCACACAGCAACTGGTGGTGCTTTGACCCCTTCCTTGTTAGCCCATTCCCATTCTATTCTTAGAACCCCCTTTTTTACTTATAGTAACATTACTTACATGTGAATCCTCTCATGGACATGAGAGAATTCTCATGCACTGCCTTTCATTTCCAATTCACGGCAGTGCATGTCAACCCAAGATTATGGACGCTTACTTATCATTCCCCAATGAGTTTCTGTTGGGGGGATCATTTTCCAATTCTAGAGATAGGAATATCTTCCCATCTCTAGTCCCCTTTTAGTATAAAAGTGCCTATGTATTATTAGCTGGTCCTTAGCTAAATTCTATGTGATCTTATGTGAATAACAGCATACCTTGAAAGGACGGACGGTTTATCCTTTCTCGAGAGAGTTCATACAAGGGTGATCCTTAATTGGCGTCACCTTGTCCTCACTTTCATCTATGCTGTGCGCTTAGCTATCTTCTACTGAGCCACAGCCACCGGGACCCGCCTTGGAGACTTCAGCGCCATAGTCTACCAATGACTCCGTCTCCATCCAGACCTCCACACCTCACATTCCATATCACTTCTCATCCACCATTTCTGGGCAATAAGGTTATATTTTGGATGATGAACCCTGACAATCTGATCCCACCCCCGACCAACTTCACCCAACCCCTACAACTCACAGAATACACATTGCCAGGAGCTCAAGAACTCCTAGAAACCCTCTACTCTCTAGTCCTGCCATTCTACCCTCACATTCACTACCTCCTCACCACTTACCCCCACCTGTGCTGTCTCCTGGTACTCCTCCACACCCTGGAAGCACATCAACACCTATCAACATAGATCAACTGGAATGCCAGCTGATTTCACCAGCTTGACTGACACTACCTAGATAACCACTCTTCTCCACCATGTCCTGACCAGAATTAAAAGCTGGACTTCCTGCAGACTTTTTGGGAGATGCAGGAGATGCAAAATGGTGGATCATGGCAATGGAAGGATACTTTGAAATGAACCCCACACTCTACACTGATGATATGGTGAAGATCATCACTGCACTAAATAAAATAAGCAAGGGATGAAGAAGGATTTATGCAAAAGGGTACTACACTAGGAGAGCTGCAAAGAAAATTACTGACCAGAACTTCACCTGGGAAAAATTCATACTTAACTTCTGCTCCTCCTTTTCTGCCAAAGAAGAGGAGCCTGAAACCTGAAGAAAACTCACTACCCTACAACAAGCCAGGAGACTGTCTACCTCCAAAACCACTCACAACTATATATGTACAAGACTTCCAACTTACCACTGTGAAATCAGGGGTCACAGATGACACTGCCCTGATAGAGTGGTTCATACAAGGACAAAACTATGATTTGTCCCATGATATCATACAATTTAATGAACCAACCACACTGAAGGGATGAATCAAAGCCACCAACAAATAAGTAAGACAACTTGAACAAATCAGAGATATTCAAGGGAGAACCTACAGGGCCACCCCCAGGAGATCCAAAGACCCAAATGCCATGGACATAGACACCATCAAACTAAGCCCTGTAGAGAGGGCCAGACACATGAGGGAAAAAAGATGTTTTATCTGCCACAAGAAATGTTGCTCCACCAGAAACCATCCATGAAATGAACCAAAGAACACCAAGAAAATATGAGCTGCCAAAGAAAAGAACTCTTCAATAGAAGAATATATTCAAACCCTCATCAAAGAAAAGAAAGCCACCACTGATAGCATGGTAAAAGTACTCCAAGAAATCTATGATCCAAAAGAGGAAGTTGCTGAAGAAATGATTGCTTGAGTAGAGCTATCCCCTGAAGTTATAGAAAGGATTGTCAAGGTGAAGGGTTTTTAAAATGGGGATGAACAGTAGTGTCTCATTCCCCTAGACTTTCCACTGTACTATCATCTAATGAAAGTAATTCAATCACCATTCCACTTGCCATTACTAATGAAAAGAGAAGAACCACTACCACCAACACTCTGGTTGACTGCAGAGCAACTAATAACTTCATGAGCTTATGATTTGCCAGAAGAAATGGAATCCCAGTAATCCCCCTAAGAAACCCAAAGAGAGCCATTAATGCAGATGGAACTCCAAACTCTGGAGGAGACATCAGATACAAAGCCCAAGTAACTGTCACCATATAAAACTTTCAGGAACAAAGAACCTTCCTAGTAATCGGCTGCAGAAAGACTGACATCATCCTAAGAATGATCTGGCTCAAAGATCATAACCCCCTGATTGACTGGGAAACCAGACATTATCCCTACTTCCAAAGAAAACAACCCTCACAGAAGAAAGAACTGACCATGAACACTATCTGATAAAATACCTCCACTGCTCTCTTTATCACCCTTCTCCCACCAACATCTTCCTATATGGAGACCCCACTGAGGAGCTAGAAATGGTATATTGAACCACTATATCCACAAAACTAGAAAAGAATAAACTTGAAAAAGAACAATAACCACTGCCTTCTAAATTTGCCCCATATGCTGTAGTATTCTCTGAAAAGGGGGCAGAGAAACTCCCTCCATCTTGACCATATGACCATAAAATCCAGTTAAAAGAGACTTTCCTTCTCCAGTGAGCCAAAAACTACCCCCTTAACTTGGAAGAAATCAAAGCTTGTAGAGTATTCTTGGATGAACATTTAAGAACAGGGAAGATTACATCTTCCAAATCCCCTCAACCCTCCCCATTCTTCTTTATTGACAAAAAGGATGGAAAATTATGACCCTGTCAGAACTACCAATACCTCAATGAACATACCATAGAAAACATCTACCCTCTACTTTTCATTGGAGATCTAATTGACAAAACTAAAGGGTCCAAGATCTTTACCAAAATGGATATCTGATGGGGATAAAACAACATGCTCATTGCCCCTGAAGATCAATGGAAGGCAGCATTCATTACCTCTTTTGGCCTATTCAAACTCATGATAATGTTTTTTGGGATGTGAATTTCCCTGGCAACTTTCCAAAGCTTGATGGATGATATATTTGCCAACAACTTAGCCAAGGGGTGGCTAATCATCTACATGGACAACCTACTTATACACTCTATAATGCAGGAAGAATATGATGAATGAACTAGAAAGATGCTCAAGAGAATGATGGAATATGAGCTATATCTGAAAATTGAAAAATGCACCTTCAATGCCACCTCAGTTGACTACTTAAGTATGGTCATCTCAGAAAATGAAATCAGTATGGATCCTACCAAACTCCAGGCCATTTAACAATGGTTTCCCCCAACCTCTGTAAAAGAAACCTGATTCTTCCTAGATTTCTGCAACTACTACCAACAATTCATATCCAACTTTTTGAAAGTCTGCTGCCCATTGATTGACTTAACCACCAAAAACAAAACCTGGGAGTGGGGAACTGACCAGGAACAATCCTTTCAAACCCTAAAGACAGCCTTCCTATCAAAACCCATCCTACAACATCCTAATATCACTTTCCCTTTCTATGTCATGACTAATGCCTCCCTCAACAATGCTAGAGGTGTTCTACTTCAGCGAGATGCCAATGGGGATCTCCTCCCCTGTAGCTACTGGTTGGCCACATTCTCTTCAGCTGAATGAAATTATAACATTTACAATACAGAGCTCATTGTGGTTATCCAGGCATTAACTGATTGGCAACACTATCTCCATGGGACCAAATATCTGGTCACCATCCTCACTGATCACAAGAATCTCATATACTTTCAGGAACCACAAAAACTGTCTTGATGCCATGCCTAGTGGCAACTATTTCTCCAGGACTTCAATCTCCAATTCCACCAAATTCCAGGCAAGGACCTCACCCTGGCCAACACCCTATTGCAATACAATCATCCCCTAATATCAGATGAACCCCTCCTACAACTGCTTCCTAATGACATCTTCATTAGAGCCATTGATCTCACCCTCCACAAAAAGTTAAAACATTCCTCCTTAACTGACCCCCTCATCCTTAAGAGCCTTCATGGAATGGCCACCCACAAGTTCCTACCACTCCTCCCCTGGACCAATGAGGAAGACTGGTACCTCCACAACAGCAACCTCTACTTCCAAAACCATCTGTTCATCCCAGAAGACACCCACCTAGACCTATTATCCTCAATTTACTCCCTTTCTTCTGTGGGACATCCCAGCATCTTCCACTCTCTTCAACTCCTATTCTGCGATTACTGGTGGCCAGGTATGGCTTACTCAATAAGATGGTTCATCACCAACTGCCCCACCTGTCAACAAATGAAGGTCATTACCCACCTCAACTCCCCTCTGGTGCTCCCCATCCCTTCCACAGCCTCCTATCCTTTTGATGTTGTTTCCATGGACCTCATCACAGGCCTACCAACCACCCCCTCAGGATCCAATGCCATTCTGGTTGTGGTTGACCTTGAGTTGGTGGGTAATTTTCATCCCAACAACAAAAACCATCATAGCATATGAGGTATACTGCCTCTTTATCCACCATATATACAAGCAATTTGGCCTACACTTCAAAGTCATCTCTGACAGAGGACCCCAATTTGCATTGGCCTTTGCCAAAGAACTTGCCCAACTCCTACAATATGATGTAGCCCTTTCTACTTCCTACCATCTCCAAACTGATAGAGAAACAGAGAGGGTAAACCAGGAATTAGAAATCTACCTATGAATGTTCTGCCATAAAAAATCTGAATCTTGGAATAAAGCACTTCCCTTTGCTGAATTTTCCCACAACAATGCTGCCCATTCTGCAACCAAAGAAACCCCCTTCTCCATACTAATGGGTTACCACCCCCATGCATATCCAACCATCAGACCAACTTTCCTCCCAGCTTTAAATGATTTTACCAGAAACATCAATGAAATAAGGAAAAAGCTACTGCAGCTCTGGAACTGACCAAAGAGTATACCAAACAACAAAAACAGAAACCTTGCTTCTCATCTTACAAAGTAAATGACAAAGTCTGGCTAAGCACAGAAAATCTGAAACTCTCCTACTCCAGCAAAATTGCCCCCAGAAGGATCAGCCCCTATAGAATTACCTGAAAGATCAGCACCCTTGCTTATGAACTACTATTATCAAAAATGTGAAAGATCCATAATGTGTTCCATGTGGCACTGCTTTCCCCTTACAAAGAAGACCCATTCCTTAGTTATTTGAATGACTTCATCACTATTAACCCCAAGAATGAAGAAGAATATGAAATTGATGACATTATTGATCACACTGGATCTGGGAAATTAAACAATATCATATAAGATGGAAAGGGTATGATAAATCCAAGGACACCTGAGAACCAGAGGACAACTTCATCAATAGCAATGAACTCCTGATCACCTATAAAAAGTATTTCTCCCTCCTCTAACAGAGCATGTACCCCTGATAGAACCTCTTTAAAAATTCCAAGAAATGTTGCTATACTGAATTTCACCCAGTCAAATGAGATGAAAATAACAATCCACTTCCTAGCAGAACACATCTCCCAACACTGGTTCTTCTGCAAAGAAGACTATTGCCCCTATTATTATTCATCAAAAAACTATTAAATGAGTTGCAACATCACACTCCTTTGTCATCTCTTCAACCTAGAATTTCTTCCTAGACCAGAATGATGCCTTCTCTATGCCTCCCTGCTCAATACCATCTATATTCCTGCCTGGTTGGTTGCCCACAGAGGAACCCAGGGAGTGGACCTATTTTGTGTCCTGGCTAACACCTACCATGCATATACAATTGTATGAGATTATACCAGTGAGTCTTCCTCCATCTCCTTTCATGGTTCCACCCATCCTGCAATATCCAGCTGACTTATCTAGGCCTGCAATCTCACCCTTGACACTCTTCATTTGGCAGAATTCTCCATCCTTGTTGGAGAGCTCATGGCACTTCCCACCTTTCACATTGTCTACCCTATCTTCCAATCCTTCCCCCTAGCTTTTTGACACAGAATTTATCCTGACAAACTCCTTCTACAAGACTTCCTATGAACTAGTGGGAGAACTGAGAAGGAGGAGATGAAATTGGAGGGAGTTTACAGTTGACAAGAGAGTGACCACAAGGATGATGAGAATATTAGCCCCCCACCAACATATAGCACCATCCCTCCAGCTGGAGATTTAGGAGAATGAGTGGTTCCTGACCAGGGCCCAGCTGATGAATAAACCTCTCCACCCCCTCTTCCTGTCCTCCCACCTACCACCCCTGACAGAAATAGCCCCCATCCCATATTCCTTCTCTGCCATGACTTTGCTGAATACACCTCATATGTGTGACTCACTGAGGAGTTACTGCAAGAAATGTCCACTGCACTGTCTGTGAGTCCTGCCAGCACCCCACCACCACCTGCCCCCACTACTACTGCAACCACTGCAGGGAGTACACCCCCAGCCATCTTGCCATTGCCTGCCCCCTTTGCCCATTGACAGGACCCCAGAGTGGGGCAAGAAACTATCAGAGCTCTGACAGTGACAAACGGAAGGGATAATGTTATAATACCCCAATTTTCTTGGCCACCCACCCCTTTTCCTCATCCATTCGACTCTTCAAGCAGAATCATCACACATTCCACTCAAGACTAGAACATGGAAGACTTGGATATAGTGGCTGATTCCCATTTAGTGTCCTATCCTTGGAATATTGACACCCCTGCCAACTGAGCAGAGCTTGATCAAAACCTACAGCACCCTTTCCAGAAGCTAGGAGCTGAATGGGGAAGTTCCCTGGACTGGTGGAACAGTAACTATATATCAGACTAATAAACCTTCTATATACACACTATCTCTCTTAAACAGGCTCTCTTATATCTATTTATATCTATCTCCATTCCATTCTTATCCAAATAGCCATAGTATTACTTAGCAATTGATAACTCTTACCAATTGCTGACTCTTTCCCTTCTTACCGCTTACCAATCCTATTATATATTTGACTCAGAGTATAGCTAAGTGGCTGAGTTTACATGCCCTAGTTTAATCTATATAAGGTAGTTACCTTGTAGGGGAAGAACCCTAAGTTAAATCTATATAAATCCTATGTAGTGTCTATTAGCTTTACCCCTGAGCTTCCATCATAAGCTCTGATAAGAAAAACCAACCCCTAGCCATCCCACCTTATTGCACCTGCACCACTAGAACAAGCATTTATAACACTTCTCTTCTTATTTTAATCACTTTAAAATTCATTATCCAGATTAGTTTCAACCTCTATACTGACAATCTCAATCTCACCTCTTACACCTCCATTTTCTTCTTTATTTATGTCTCTTATTCTCACCCTGGTCAAAGATGTCTTTAACCTGCAGGTCCTCCTGCCCTCCTATAGGAGACTTGCCTACACCACTATCCTAAACAATCTCCAAGGGCTAGCACTATTGAAAGTCAACTTAGAACTTTGCAAATTATTCTTAATTGTCCTCCTCATAGAAACTTACCAAAGCTATGTCTTCACCAGACTACTTGTTAAAGAGAACTCACTGAAAAATATTACTGAGGTGATTGCAGAAAATCTCCACATGGCAGAAGCTCAGACTCTTAATACCCTTCACTTCTATAGATTGAGCTACTTCATTAAATAACTCCCAGCCTCCACTTTCTTTGTAAAACTCTACCCAGTCTACCTTCAACTCCCTAGAGGTATAGGACAGCAAGGATTTATCAACATTAAACTTGCAAGACAATTTTCCTTTCTTAATGGCAGCAGTTTCCTATTTGAGACTGAGGTGATTAGACAGGCTACTGGAGAATTAGGAGATAGCTTGGAATAAGAGAATCTTCTTCTAATCCTGATTTATTTTCCACAACCTCTTACAGAAGTTAAGGTCTCTGAAAAGATCCAATGGAGAAGTCAAAGACATCTTCTCTAGACCTCTTCTGATCTTCTCTACTCCATTCCCCAACCCCATACCTACTCCCAGATGACCTAAGCAACCTCTCGTCAATCAACTCCCATTCCACTAAAATATCTTCCCAACTTTACCTACCCACCCCCGAGTCTATCTATGTTATCAATGTGGAAGTCCCCACCATCTCCAACCAGCCTGCTCCAACTATATCTGTCACTACTGTGGGATTGATGCCCTAAGTGTTTTGATTCATCTCTAGAGCCTAGCTGAGTACTACATGGACTACTCCTTTTTTCTTAATCCTCTTCATCCTTGACTTACTAGAATCATTTCCTGGATGAGTCTCTTATCTTCCATTTAGATATACTCCATTTCTCTGACTCATCTAGTCCTTGATATTCTCACTTACCTAATTCCTCTTTGTCACAGACTTTCCCCTGATCTGATTACCTGATGTACATTTGTCATAGATGAGTCATTCCTTATCTCTTATCTTGGTTCAATCCTTGATCCTTCTAACTCATCCATTCCATTATTATTCTGGTTCATCTATTCTTCCTGCTTATCAGTGACTCAGCCCTTGATCTCAGATTGCCTTCCATTTTCCTGGCTAAGTCAGCACTTTGATGTTCTGCCAGATTCTTGGACATTCTGATGACCCATTATTCTGACTCATCATCAGTACCCTTTATTCTGTTTCCTTTCCTATCCTATACTGCCACCTATCCATGATCACTACATAAAGTGTCTACCCCTGTCTTCTAGATCCCCATCTAGACCTCCCTTCATAATCCCCTATTACTTCCTACTCATGGTCTCTTGATGCTTCTGTACTCCTCCTACCTGCAATCTATCCCCATTCCCCTTGATCTTCAATGACTGATTATCCTCAACATTCTCTTGCCAAGATCATTTGAGTCTATACCTCACTTCTGAGTAGGCATATCTTTGATTTCTGAAACCCAATCTCTGGTGGTGCCCCTTAATCATCACTTCTCATCTCACCACCAGTACATGTACTTTCCAGATGGCTTCCATAACCCCATTGTACTTGATCCTCAAGCCATCTCTTCTCAAGATCCTTAGCAGTATCTACTGCTTTCTAGTTCTATGGTGATGTCCATAGATATTCTTGGCTTATGGTGATGTTCCTTTCTCCCTTTGATCCATCACCATCCTCCTGTCTTCCTTTTGATGACCATTGCCCTTTATTGCATCCTATGATACTTACCTTTGCCCTTATCTCCTTCTCTCGATGACCTGAATACTAGAAGGGACTAGAAGGGCTACACTTTGGCCTATCCAGCTGAAGTATAACAAAAGGTCTAAGATCTATGATTGTAACTAGTATTACCTTGGTCACCCCCCATTCACCTTTTTCCTGAATCCTAACCCTGACTCTTGAAGGCCATCAAGCCTTTTCCTTCATTACTCAACCTCTTGAATAGTCATGATGCCACCTCTCAACTTCTAGACTTTGCCACTTGTCCCCTATTCAATCTCACATCTGTCAGACATATATGCCAATCCCCAAGACATCCCTATAAATGTAATTGACTTGATCTGTCTTTGATCCTCACCAGACAAGCACCCTCAACCACCCAGTATCTCTGATTAGGACGACCTCCTCATTCCGACTCTGTGATGAAGCATCATGACTTCCTTTCGACATCTTCCCTTGAACACCTTTCCTTTAGACATCTCCTCCTGGTAACCTTTCCTGATTACTCATTGAAATGTCCACTTGCATCCTCAATGCAAAAGTGGAGATCCCACATCACTGATATTTACAAAATATTCCCTGAATCCTTTGAACCAAATCCCAGACCATTTCCAGTCATCTTTCTTGATCCTTAACTCCTGATCTACCTGGATGATACTTCAACCAATCCAGGACCCAACCCCTAATGAAGAAACTAAACCAGCTGCTATGCACTGGCTCTTTATTCATCTCTCCAAAGCCTGGTTTTGAATTAACCATTGCTATCCATTGATCCTTGAGGCTTGACCCTATCCTCAGTCATTGCTATCCAATCTTCTCACTCTCAACATCCTGAAATATGACTGCTGTTTAGGTCATATCATTCTTCAACTCTCCATGCCATGCATAAATTCATCAATACCACATACCCTAGCAAAGTATGACAGTTCCAGAACAGTACTTCAACCTTGAACTCAACCTAGAAACATCCAACTCAAATAGTACTATTGCCACCACCAAATGGCTGGTAAGCATATTGGTTCCTAAATATCCTTTTAAAGATGTCGCCATTTCATCAAAATATCTTTATTTAAGATGTTATCTCTCCCTGAATCCTCAAGATCCAAAACAAGTCATTCAGACCACTTGAACCCTCTATATGTTCCAGCTCCAAGATGGAACATTATTTTGATCCCTATCCTCCTGATAACTGCAGACTTTGAGTATTCTGAGCCTACTGAATGAATTTTTATTCACCCTCAGATATACCATGATAAGTTTTCACCCCATCAGAAACCCTTTGTTTCACTTCTGAATTAAATCTTGCCAACCATATATAGATCACTACCTGGTAATCTTCCAGATGGACCCCATGACAAGCCTCATATAAGCATATATGAAGATTTGATTTATTCCTTCAGACCATTCTGCCTTAACAGCAAATACTTTTCACTTTGTAGAAAGAAGTTCAATTTATATTATATCCAGTTCTCTTCCTGGATTTTCCTGAAGTGCAAGCTTTCTGCTTTGTAGAAGGACGATACCTTTGTCCAGCTGTTATATCCTGGATCTTACCACACCTACTCCAGCCCTTTCCTCCCCTTCCTATGCAACTCTGATGCTTCCTATGCATACTCCACTCCTCCAGATTAAATCCACTCCGACCCCCTGTATCCAACTCCTCCAACACACTTCCCTTTTTATGCATATATCTGACCTTACAATATATTTCACCACTTACAATACATATCACCCTTTGTCACCTTTTCACTGCCCCTCCATTGACAGGTCTTACTAATCCTTATTTGACATGTTCCTCTGACCTGTACTTGATATATCTCTGACCCTTCTTCATTATATCTTAGTTACCCTTAGCTACATTGCCTCCGCCACCTCTGTAACTCTGCTTAGTCATCTGATACCACTCTAGTATATAATTCTGTACCTCCAATTGAAATACCTCAGCTGGAATATCAACCTACACTATCCTTTATGTACATGACTCCTGTCTCACTCTGACTTAGAACTATAATATTCTATAATCCTTCTCTCTGACTGAGCCAGACAACCTTCGTCCTGCTTGTCCCCCTTTACTTTGAGTCTTGATGGCTCTACTCTGATCATCTCTGACCTTCTCTGACCTCCAGCCATATTCCAACCCCTCCGAAATTTAGGACATTGGGACTAGTGTAAGGGCACACCACATAAGGTGAAGCTGAGTCCTTTCTGGCAACCCACAAACTCCAGAGTATCTGGAGTTCCCCTCTGAGTGCATTTGAAAAAGATGATAAATTATGACTGATATAGGATTATTGACAACTGAATAAGGTAACAATAAAAATTCATTATCCACTCCCCTTAATTGGAGAGCTCATTGATAAGTTAAGGGATGCCAAGTTCTTTATCAAAGTTGACATCCACTGGAAATACAATTACATCAGAATAAAAGAAGGAGATGAGTGCAGAGCAGCATTTCAAACAAACCAAGGATTATTTGAACTGCTGGTTATTATGGAATGTGAGACATAAAGTCTATTGATGATAACATGGTCAAAGGTTCCTAGCCTAGGGCTGAAGGCTATACAATCTGAGAAGATAGCAAGGTTACCATGTAGATAAAGATTAAGAGGAGATGATAACTATTCAAGTTGCAGTGCAAGAGAACTCTCTTAAGGAAAGGTAGTTCATCCACCTCTTCCAAGGTATGCCTTAACTCCATGTAGATTCACATAGAATTTAGCTAAGGTACAAGCTAATAATACAGGGCACTTATATACTAAATTGGAATGAGATAGGAAGATATTCCTATCTCAGGATTTGGAAATACTACTTGACTGAATAAGTGGTCAAGGTGGAGATAGTGTCCCAATAAGGCTACATACACTGCCTGGAAGACAAGAATAGAGCAGGCAGTGTATGAGAACTCTCTCACCATTATAGAAGAGTTCACACATAAGAATAACTATAGTAAAAATAAAGTCCCCCCTGATCTATGTCAGTAGCAGGTGCATAAGAAAGTCAAAGCCCATCTGGGTGGATGCTGTGTGGAGGAAGAGAAAGGGTGGATGGGCTTACAAAGATAGATCTAAATCTTGATTAGATTAGGGTTAGAAAGGGAAATTGTCCATTAGTGCATTTCAGTCATATCACTCCTGCACTTCATCCCTCTAAGGAAGAAAAGGTTTATAACTTACTTCCCTAGCCCAGTCATCAGTATTTCCTCCCCAGTTGACAGAGAAATCTTCTTCTCTGGAATATTGATGGACCCTTCCCCATAGGAGGCTTTCCCTGGTGAACCTGGGAATATCCCTCAATGGATTTTTGATTTCTTTCATCCAAGACAGATGAGGGTGGTCCAACTCATCCAGAAATGTGGTGGGAGGTTGTTTCCATCATTTCATAACATTAGCTCTCCCCTCTGGATAGATAGGGTGGTTGCTACCATCCACCATTACCTCTAGTGTCCACACCATTTCTGGGAAGGCAGAGGTCATCCCCTGATAGCAATTCCAGTCACTCATCATCCAAGTCCTCAGAGGCAAGGGATGGGCATGTTGAAGGGAAATGGGTTGGGCAATGTTGGTGGCATCCTCTACAGATATAAAAGATGCAGTTCCAGTATTCAAAATGGTCACCTCTGCAGTTGGGGCAGGTGTCAGGTAAGGGGTCCATGTTATGCTTCAGCAGGGTAGGCCAGAGTGTAGCAATTCTAGCAGTCAGGTCATCAAGAAGAGAGGACAAGGGAAAAGATAAGCCTTTTAGGATGCAACAAAGGGAAGTGGTTATCACAGAGTAGACAGGGGGAAATGGTGATAAATTGAAGAGTATGAAGGACATCACCATGGACCAAAGGTAGCAATAGGTATTACTATAGATCTGAGGAGCAGTAGATACTGCTATAGGTCTGGAGGAGGATGACTGAAAGTCAGATGGGAGAATCAAGGAAGCCATCTAGAGAGTATGGACTGATAATAAGATGAAGATAAGTGACTGAGAATCATTGCCAGGGTTTAGGATTAAAGATTGAAGATATGCCTACTCAAGAGTGAGGCATAGACTCAGAGGATCAGATAAGAGAGTGACAAAGATAGTCAGGTGTCAAGGGATCAAGGAAAAGGATATAGATTGCAGATATGAGGAGTACAGAAATGTCAAGTGATCATCATAGGCAAGAGGTTAATGAGGAATTATGAAGGAGAATAACAAAGTGGAGAGGGAGGTCTAAGATGGGGAAACTAGAGTACAAGGGTAGCCACTATATGTAGTGATCAGAAGTAAGTGGCAGTATAAAATGAGAAAGGAAACTGGATAAAGGGTACTGATGATGAGTCAGAGTGACAAGTCATTAGAATGTCCAGGAATATGATAGAACAGCAAAGAAGAGCTGACTTATCCAGAAAGGCAGAAGATGATCAGGGATCAAAGGGGTGAGTTACTGATAAACAGGAAGAACAGATAAGCCAGGATAATAATGGAATGTATGAGTTAGAAGGGTCAAAGATTGAATCAAGATAAGAGATAAGATAAGAAGTAACTCATCCATGACTGAAACAACCTAAAAGAGTTGTATCATCAGTCAAACCACCAGAGCCACAACTACTACCAAAGTAAAGGAATGTAGAGGAATGACCCAGTTTCAAGGGTTTCAAAGAGGGGCTTCAGCCCTCAGGCCTCTTTCAGAGGATCCCTTCAGTGGGAAATCTCCAAGAATTTCAGAACTGGAGAGCCAGCTCTGTGACCCTGGGCTTTATATACTATTCTACTGTATGTACATGTTTGGTCTAGCCTAAATAGGAACAACCAATAAAAATATTCTAAAGTATTAAGATATTCATAAATATCTATAAATCTAAGATATATTCAGTATAATATATATAAAAGGAAAATGGCACCACTTGTGGCAGCCAATCATAATGGTTTCCATTAAATATAAAATGGAACCTGTGCACACCAGTGCAAGGTGATGCATATACCCTGTGCCCTTCTAAAGTCAGGGTGAGTCATAGATAAGATGGATCATATCCACCAATAGGGTTAGATCCTGAATATAAAATATAAAAGGAAATTAAAAACATATGTTTACCAGCAGGTATAGATAAGAAGTTCAGAAGTAGAAGCCTGCGGTAATTAAATACTTGAGGTTACAGCATATTCAACATGCATCTTCAGTGAGGTGAGAAGCAATCAATACTTCTGTGAAATAAATGTGGCAGCATGCTGCACACATGAGGCATAGACATATGTTTACTGCATGTTTCAGGGATCATGAAGATCTATTGAAGATCCTCCAATATCTAGGTTTCTATAAATAGTAAGTACTTCCCATGAATGTGGAAAAGTACTAAGTTCAATAGTATAAGGGATTGACTAGCAATCCTTCTAGTGTTTCTGTAGTAGACATCAAGCCTAGATGTCTTCAATAAATGATCATGATCACATGACTGAGCATGTGACTGGTGTCATGATGTCATAAGCATGTGATCTAGGAGTCACATGACCATTGTAAAGTTGAAATGAAAGTTGAATAAAATAGAGTCATAACAATGACAAATATGCACCAAGTAAGTGGATCAATGGAAAGTCTATGACAAAGAAGAATCAGATAAGCAAGAGTGACAAGAACTAGATGAGTCATGGAAACAGAGCATATCTGCATAAAAAGTAAAGGGACTTATTGTCATGCATCATATGGACTATCTGCAGAGGACAACCCCTTTTCTGTCTGAAGGGAACAGATCATGGCTCAATGCCAATATAGCCACCATCACCTACAGAGGGAATGAGGTCAGATATCACCAGTTCTGGGAAGGAGAGGCCAAGGGAGCTATCTGGGGGGAGGAACCTCAAGGAGACTTTGTCCTAGGATGATGGAACATCCAGGCACCACCCATCCACTTAGAAGAGACTGCACCTGTCATGCATCATGTGAACTATCTGTTACAATTCATCCCTGGGGCATAGCTAAGTGCTACACAGACTACTCTTTTCCTTGATATCTTCCACTATGACTTACTTATATCTTTTCCTAGATGAGTCTATATACATTCCATGTGGATATGCTCCATTTCTCTTGACTCATCTAATCCTTGTCATTCACACTTACCTGATTTCCCTTTGTCATAGACATTCCCTTTGCTTCAATTACTTGATGTATATTTGTTATGGATAAGTCATTCCTTATCTCTTATCTTGGTTCAACCCTTGACCCTTCTGACTCATCCATTCCATTATTATCTCAGATTATCTGTTCCTCCTGACTTAGCCCCTAATCTCAGATCACCTTCCATTCTTCTGGCTAAGTCAGCCATTCTTTGATGTTCCATCACATTCCTGGACATTCTGATGACTCATCATTCTGACTCATCATCAGTACCCTATGCTCTATTCCCTTTCTTGATTAGTACAGCCACCTGTCCCTGACTCCTATATATAGTGGCTATCCTTGTACCTTAGTTCCCCATCTTAGACCTCCCTTCCTAATTCCCTATCACTCCCTGTCCATGACATCCCTATATCCTCTACCTCTTTGAATCTATCACTCATACCATTTCATCATTGTCTGCTTGCCTCAGACATCCAACTGTCATTTCATCAATGAACTCTCTTCCTTCAGCAAATGATCCCTGAATAACCTCATCCCTCGTTACCTTGCTGAATCTCCATCTTAACTATTGGTGATGTTCCTCTATCCTCTTCTCCTTCATCACATCACCAATTCCTCAACTACTGATGGCTCTCCTTGATACCGATCTCCGTCCTCAAGCCATCCCTTAGATTAGTACTACAGCAGTCTTTCCTGCCTAGTTGATCTCATGGCGATATCCATTGCCTTCCCTCTGACCCTTGGTGATGTCCTCCTTGAGCACCTGTCCATCACCACCCTTCCTCAATATCCATCTCCTAGAACTTACCTTTGCCCTTCCCTTTCTTTCTTGTCTCTGTTCTCTGTATAGGGATATAAGGGCTACACTTGGACCTACCTGGTTCAAGTGTAACACTATCTGCGAAAAGCCACCCCTTTTCCTTCTGAGGGGGATAGACCATGGCTCAATGCCAACATCGCGACAGCT
>JBBPJU010000653.1:0-19250 GCA_038088875.1 Austroboletus festivus
CCCCAGGAGGGACATTCTCCTGATTGTCTGGCAGCGGGGGAGAGGCTGACCAGACGTCTAACGAATCTCCCCAAGCTAAGGAGCTTGAGAAGTTATCCTGCAAGTCCGTGAAATGTCCTGAAGAAGAGGAAAAAGACGGCGCGTCCAGTGCCTCTGGGTATGGAGTCGGGGGACGCCTCCATTGTTCCGTAACATCAACACCATTCCCAGGTATTCCACCTCTGGGACATTGAAGGAACATTTTTCCAATTTTAAGTAGAGATAATGCTCCACTAGCCACACAAGCACCTTCCTCATTCTCTCATGATGAGTTTTCTGATCAGCTGAGTGGATGAGGAGATCGTCCATATAAATAATTAGCCACCCTTCAGCTAGATAGTCTGCGAATATGTCGTCCATTAGTGCCTGAAATGTTGCTGGGGAGTTGCACAATCCAAAGAACATTACTATGGGCTTGAAGAGCCCCATCAGGGTGATGAATACTGCCTTCCACCAATCCTTCTTGTGGATCAGGACATTGTTATATCCCCATCAGATGTCCATTTTGGTGAATATTCGGGAGTCCTTGACCTTGTCAATGAGGTCGGCGGTAAGGGGGAGTGGGTAGGCATTCTTAACAGTCATGGAGTTGAGGTAGTGGTAGTCCTGACAGGGTTGCAACTTCCCATCTTTCTTCTTGACAAAGAAGAAGGGGGAAGCTTGTGGGGAGGTGGACTGAGTTATCTTTCCGCTCTTCGGATGTTCAGTGATGAACTCCTGGCATGCTGTTGTCTCTTCCAGGTTTAGGGAATAGTTTTTTGCACATCGAGGCACAAACTCCTTGGTGAGTTCAATCCAATGATCGTAACTCCGGGATGGGGGTAGGGTGGTTGCTGCTTCCTTGGAGAATACTCTCCAAAACTCATGATACTCCTTCGGCAGGGTCTTTTCTTGGTGGATCTGCTTGCTGGCTATCTCTGTTGACATGGTAGTCTTGTGAATCTCCTTGTCAAGACTTTCTCTAATGATCACCTCCTCTGAGGGATCGTCCAGATCCTCAGCAATATACTTTGCCAGGTATCACTGTGCCACCTGTAGTGGTCTTTCCTCGACTTCTTCATCAGATACCAGGAGAAGTTCCCGCTTCTCCCAGTCTATTATTGGGTTTTCCTCAGCTAACCATGCCATTCCTAGAATGATGGGTGTTTTGCCGGAACCAAGCACCATCAGGCTCCTTCTTTGGGTCTTGCCTCCTATGGTCATGGTCAAGAATCCATGCTGGGTGATGCTTCCTCCAGCATTATGGGATCCATCTGCGTTGATAGCATCTCAGGGGTTCTTTAGATTTGTGAGGGGGACTTTCCATTTTCAGGTGTGCTTGGTGTTTATGAAATTGCCGGTAGCTCCGCTGTCGATCAGGGTATAGGTTTCGATGATTCTGGACAGGGTTTGAATGGTAACAGGGATTGTCATAGATCATCATTCATTTGATAGTACAGTATTATCCGGTAATCTAGAGGAAGGAAACATCAACTTCCATCCTCTCTTCAAAAACCCCATATCTTAGTAATCTTTTCTTGGAGCTTAGTGGAAAGTACCACCACCCTCTCATCTCTGCTGTTGTCTTCATCGTCAGCAAACTCATCATCTTCATAGACTTGTTGTAGAACCTTGAGGATTTGATCCTTTGTCCCCTTCTTGCTATTAAGTACCTTTTGTATATACTCCGCAGTTTTATCGGGCGTTGGTGGGTCCTTTGTTACCCCATCCGAGACCTCTCTGGTTTTCTCAGTTACTCGGGCCGAACCAGGTCTCTTGTGGTTTCGAGTGGAACATCCCTTCTTTCTGCAAATGAAGCAAAGGCCATTCTTGACATGGCGAGCTCTCTCTGTAGGTGATAACCTTATCACATCTATGTCCATTGCATTGGGATCCTTTCCTGATGATCTGCCTCCTCCATTTCCTCCTTGATGGATGAATCATCCTCCAGATAAATCTCTTATCCGCTCCAGCTGGCATACTTGCTTCTGTGCTGCTTCGACCCACTCCTTGAAAGTGGTTGGTTCCTTGAGTAGTATGATATTCCTGGTGATATCATGGTTCAGTCCTCTGACAAACCATTCACAGAGTGCACCCTCATTGGTCACTCCGGACTTGGCCGCAAGGAGTTGGAAATCTTGGATATATTTCTGGGCATTCTTCATGTTTGATGGCCCCCTATCTTGGTGGAGATTTCCAATCTTCCTCCTGGCATCTGCTATCTCCTCTTTTGACACGAATGTCATATCCGTACCTCCGGTCCCCTCCTGGGCCTACTCCGACCATCTCCGGTCATCTTATCCCTTCGCCCTATACTCACACCCCATCATTCCGGCACGGACTCTTGGACTTCCCACAATCATGCTTGCAGCACAGCTCTGGCTATAGGTAGTACCTGGTATCGTCGCTTAGGTTTCCCTTTTATAGTTTAGTCTTTCACTTATTCTTATGCTGTTCCAGAGCTCCTTGGCTCCAGGATATGACCCTTACATTCTGTACAGACTTTACTCTGCCTTTGGTATTCTCTTTCCCTTTTGTTCCAGACATTCTTACATTCATACTTTCTGCTCCATATATAAACCCTACTACCTCTTGTATGTTCCTTAGTTCATATATTAAATTTGTCCACCCTCCTGTTCACTTGTCCAAGCACCTCTGTTCTCATCTCTGATCTCCGATTCCCAAGGACGGGCTTGTCAAGGGCACGACACATAAGTCTTGCACTGAAGTCCTCACCCCTCCGATTACATTAAGTATCTCTGTTGCAATCTCCATTTGGACTTCGGTCCATCTCTGTCCTAACCCCCCTTCAATTACCCTTTAGCTCCGGAAATCCTCGGAGTATGATTGTCACGCATCAGGTGGACTACCCAAGGAGAGCCACTCCTTTTCCTCACGAAGGAGATCGCCCCTGGCTCAACGCCAACATCTCGACCATGGCCTACGGAGGAAATTTAGACATGAGGCATTAGTTCTGGAATGGAGAAGCGGAGGGAGCCACCTGGGGAGAGGAACCCCTAGGAGACGCAGTCCCAGGGTGGTGGAACGTCCAAGCACCACCTATCCACCTGGAGGAGACAGCACCCCCACCAGAATGGCCTACAGACGAGGCATGGATGTGATCACATCCACGCCCTACCTTTGTTTTGGTATGAATTCTATTTCTTATCTACGAACTATAGTTTCTTTTAGATCGCACCCTTACACTGGTGCGATCATTCCTTCCCCCACCTATGCTTATCTCTTGTAACCCTTCGCCCTACGGACAGCCTTCCCTCCTTCCTGTGATCTCTACTTACGGTCATAGTAGTTTCCTCTTTTTCCTATAAATAGAGGCTGCCCATGTACAGTAATTCCTTAACTAGATCTATGTTTAATCTACGTGGTATTTGGTTCAACTGCCATTCCTAAGTGAGGAACGCAGCATGACTTACCAAAACCATCCCGGACTTCTATCAGTCTCCTGTCTACTGTTGAGTGACAGCTTGAACTTGGCAAAATCTTTGTGTCTTGGATCTATACCCATATGTAGATCACGTCACAATGATCCAGAGGACCCAGACTTGACAGTATATACGAACTCACACTTGACAGGTCCTTTCCGATTCAACATGACAGCCCATACCAACACTCGCAATTGAACCCAATGATCCAACTGGATACTGCGGAACGTCTTCAGAAGTTCTCGTGGTATCCCTGGAGAGTTTATCAGTCTGACCTCCAGGCAAGGTGACTCCATTTCCACCTTCCGTCCCAACCACCCACTTTCACCATTAACACCTCTACTGGACTCCCGGTTCTCTGCAAATCAATGGTCACCTTGACCCCAGTTTGAAGAACTACAGGACGACGATGATCAAGAAGGATTTGAGTTGCCCCTAAGGAACTCTGGTGGCGCACCTCCTGACGACCCTGGAAACAACAACAACAGAGATAACTCAGACTCTTCTGACTCTCCCATTTCCTCCAATGATGAAGGTAACAACACCTCAGAACCTCCGAATGAAGTCCTGCTCGCTTTCGAGCCCTTTACCCAACTCGCTGACGCCATCCGTGACATGATGTGTCAAACACTACATTGCAGCTGCCACTCTGACAGCTCAAAGACAAAAGTCTGAGAGCCTGACGCATTCGACGGCACGGATCCCTACAAACTCCAAACATTCGTTGTTCAGTGCGAACTGAACTTTCAAGTGAACCCAAAGACCTATTAATGGGATCGAACAAAGGTAACATTCACCCAGTCTTATCTTAAGGGCATTGCCCTCAACTACTTTGAGCTGGACCTACTTGGAGATGAACCTCCAGAGTTGCGTCCTCTCTGGATGGACAATTGGTGAGCATTTCTAACAGAACTGCAAACCAACTTTGGTCCACACGACCCCATGGGTGATGCAGAAGCCCAACTGGAGCATCTGCAAATGAAAGATACTCACCACATTACTAAGTATATAGTCGAATGGAATTGTCTCGTGTCACAAGTCCACGATTGGGGGGCTGGTGCCCTCCACCAGAGTTTCTACAATGGACTCCCGGATTGCATCAAGGATGAGTTGTTGCACCAGGGCAAATCTGACAACATCCAAGACCTTCGCACACTCGCCCAACAAATTGACCACTGCTATTGGGAGCACAAGGACGAAATCAGCTGGGCCAACAAGTCATCCAACCCCAGCACCAGCTCCAGCCCTGCATCAAATGACAAGACATCTTCATCATCAGCCCTGAAGCCCAAGGAGGACAAATCCAAGGGCCAAGGAAACTCCACTTCAATCTCCAGATCCTCCGGTGGGTCCAATAACAAAAAGGGTAACAGTCCCACCCCAAATCCAGCTATCATGTCGAAGCTCAGTAAGGATGGAAAACTCCTCCCTGAGGAGTGCCAACGATGCCTAGACAACAATCTTTGTCTTTTCTGTGGACAGCCTGGGCACTCAGCCAAAGAGTGTTCTAAGTCAACCTCTAGGGCCGTGAAGGCTCACACTGTGACGACAACTCCAGCCACATCCACTTCTGGTTCTGCCTCCTCTGAGGCAAAAAAATAGAGAGCGACTCCTCTGACTCCGCATGGGCTGGAAGTTGCATTGAACTTCACTGTGCTCTAATGGAGTTACGACTCAATGTGTCCACTCTTTCTGATCTGAATTCCCTCTGTCCAATTGTAAATATTCCATTGTACTCCATTTCTTCTGTTCCCGTTCTCCTTGACTCTGGTTCTACTCACTGTTTTATAGACTCTCGATTTGTTGATAAATATTGTATACCTGTAACTCCTGTACCTCCGCTTTCCCTCCATCTCTTTGACGGCTCCTCTTCCACTTCCATTACTTCCACCGTAGAGCTAACCGTCCAGTTCCCTTTGGGAGAGTCCACCTCTGAGACATTTTATGCCACCTCATTGGATTCCTCAAGCAGCCTTGTGCTTGGACACAGCTGGCTCACCCATTACAATCCGTTGATTGACTGGGCTACGAGCAGCATCTTGTTCCAGCCTTCTGCCAAAAGAATGCCAACCCCAATGTCACCCTCTGCACCTCCAGCTCCAGCTCCTTCGCCACCTCCTTCACCAGTTGGTACTCCTCTGGACACCCCTTCCACCATGGCACCTGGACTCACATGCCCCACCATCTCCTTCATCAATGCCGCCACTTATGTGCATGCATGCAAGATGGAGGGCTCTCTCCAGTTCACCATCAAACTCCAGTCCCCCAAGGCAAAAGCGCATTCCGCTTCCACCACTGAGGAGGCATTGGATCTCTCCAATGTATCTCCGGAATATTGTGATTTTGCTGACATTTTCAGCAAAAAGAAGGCCGACACGCTCACCCCGCATTGGCCCTTCAACCTGAAGATCAATCTCAAGGACGGGGTTACTCCTCCGATTGGGAAGCTCTACTCCCTCTCCCCCACTGAGCAGCAGTCCCTTTGCGAATTCATTGACAAACATCTCAACATCAGGTTCATCTGCCCTTCTACATCTCTGCATGCTGCTCCGATGCTATTTGTCAAGAAAAAAGACGGTTCCCTGCAACTCTGTGTCGACTTCCAAGGACTCAATAAAATCACCAAGAAAGACCACTACCCCCTTCCCTGTACTACTGACCTCCTCGATGCTCTGAATGGAGCAAAGATATTCACCAAGCTCGACCTCTGGCATGCATACCACTTGGTCCGTATTGCTGAGGGGGATGAGTGGAAGACTTCATTCCGGACCCATTATGGGTCCTACGAGTGGTTGGTAATGTCGTTCAGACTTATGAATGCTCCAGTGGCTTTTCAGCAATTTATTAACAGCATCTTTGCAGACATGCTCGATGTCTGTGTGGTGGTATACCTCGACAACATACTTATCTTTTCACAGGATTTAGAATCACATAAGAAACATGTCCGGGAAGTCCTCCAGTGCCTCCAGGCTAACGGTTTATACTGTAAAGCCTTGAAGTGTGAATGGCATTCTGACACTGTGGAATACCTTGGGTACATGCTCTCTCCCACAGGGCTTTCCATGGCTGCGGACAAGATCAAAGCAATCATAGATTGGCTAGAGCCCCAGAAGGTCAAGGATGTTCAATCCTTCCTGGGGTTCACCAATTTTTACCATTGTTTTATTCACAATTACTCCGATATTGTTGTTCCACTAACCTGACTAACTTGTAAAGATACTCTGTGGGCCTTTTCTGATGACTGTCGGAAGGCCTTCCAAAACCTCAAAAATGCCTTCACTTCTGCTCCAGTCCTTGTCCATTGAACTCCGGATGCTTCTATCACTGTCAAAACTGACGCCTCTGACTATGCCATTGCCGGCATCCTCTCTATCACCCTCCCTGACAAAAAACTCCATCCAGTCGCCTTCTACTCCCACACCCTCATAGCCATGGAATTGAACTACGACACGCATGACAAGGAGCTCCTCGCCATCTACGAGGTGTTCCACGCCTGGCGGCATTACCTTGAAGGCTCCAGTATTCCAATTGATGTTGTCACTGACCATAAAAATTTAGAATATTTCACAACCACCAAGGTGCTCACATGCTGTCAGGCTTGGTGGTTGGAATACCTTTGTCAGTTTAACCTCACAGTCCATTATTGTCTGGAAAAACTCAGAGCAAAACCCAATGCCCTCACTCGCCGATGGGATGTCTACCCTAAGGAGGGGGGCAGGGAATACGCTTGGGTCAACCCTGACAACCATTGTCCTATTTTTGCACCTCAAGAAAGCCTTGCATCCTCCCTGCAAGCAACCATCCTCGAATATCCGATGCTTCGTGCATCTCAACTCATCGACTCTGAACTACTCCGATCCAACATCCTATCTGCCTTAAAACAAGATCCCATCACATCCGCCCTTATCTCTACTTCCTCCGATGACCCCCATTGGAGCATGTCTCCAGACGGTTTCCTCCTCTGTGACAAACGCATTTATGTTCCTGACATCAATGACCTCCAACTTTGCATTCTCCAAATGTTCCACAACCACCCAACAGCAGGTCATTTCGGACAAAATCGGACCTTGGAGCTCATCCACAGGGAATATACCTGGCCAATGATCCACATGTTTGTAAAGGACTATGTTAGTTCCTGCACCACATGCGCCCGCACCAAGGTTCCCCAACATTGGCTGTATGGCCTCCTCAAGCAACTTCCGGTTCTGGAGAAGCCATGGAACTCAATATCCATGGACTTCATCGAACACCTCCCATCTTCTGATGGTTTTACCTCTATTCTTGTCGTTATTGACTGTCTTCCCAAGCAGGCAGTTTTCATTCCAACCCACGACACCATCTTCTCTCCATAGTTGGCGAAGTTGTTCCTCATCAATGTTTTCTCAAAACACGGAGTTCCATCCCATGTCACCTCCGACAGGGGTTCGGAATTCGTCTCTCATTTCTTCCGCTCCCTGGGTAAGGCCCTCAACATGCGCCTTCATTTCACCTCCAGTTATCACCCAGAAGGCGATGGGCAAACCAAGCATGCCAACCAGACCCTCGAGCAGTATCTCTGTGTTTATACTAATTATCAACAGGACAACTGGGCGGAATTACTCCCGCTTGCAGAATTCACTTACAACAATGCACCAAGTGCTACAGTTACAGAACGATGGAGACGCTCCCCTACTCCATACCCAGAGGCGTTGGACGCGCCGTCTTTTTCTTTTTCTTCAGGACATTTCACCGAGATGCAGGATGACTTCTCAAGCTCCCTAGCTTGGGGAGATTCGATAGAGGTCAGGTCAGCATCGCCCCCGCTGCCGGACAATCAGGAGAACGTTCCCCCGGGGGACTAGGAGTGGTTCACCTGGGACACCCAGGAGTTGTACGATTATGTAAGGAGGTGCGAGAACATGTTCCCCTTTAATTCTGAATAGGTTTTCTTTTATTTATTTTTGCTGATCCTTTTAGGATATATTCGATCTATTCCACAGTTATTGTCAGTTACCTAACCACCCTTCCCGCTCCACACAGCATCCGCCGGATTAGGTATTACCTCCCTTCTTCCCGATAGATCTCATATATCCCTTTATGATCCTTTAGGTAATTCTCTCACATGAGTGGGAGAATTCCCATGCACAGCCCTTCCCCTTTATCCATAGGCTGTGCATGCCGTCAATTACAGTAGTTGTTTCACGATCTTATCTCTGGTAAGATTTTTCTCCAAACGGACGCTCTTCCATTCCCTGTCTCTCTTATGGCAGGCAGTATTCCGAAACTCCAGTAGGGAGTAGATTCCCATCCTATTCCCCTTACGTATAAATAGCGCCCATGTACCTTTAGAGTTTCTTTAGTTAGATTCTATGCAATCCAACATGGAGTCTGCTGCACCTTTGAGCGAGGAAGGTTCCTTGTTCATCGAGAGAGTTCTTCTGAGGCATTGCCTCAATCACCGCCACATTGTCTACATGCTAGGCACCCACACCAGAGCCAACTTCCTTACTGGATTCATCCGCCGCTGCCCTTGCCTCGGTTATGTCAATCATTATGTCGCCAAGAGACTCGGGCTTCACATACTGTGTTCCGTATCAGCTACCACAGGTGTATCCACATTCTTCGCAAGCAAGGGCTATCACCCTAATTTCTCCATTTACTCTGGAAAAGAACTAACTTCTTCTGCAGCCTCCAAATATGTTGCTAACCTAGACAAACTCCATAGTTACCTCCAAATGGAGATGCTGGAAGCGCAAAAACACTATCAAGGACCAGCAGACGCGAAACACAGTCCGGCTCCGGATTTTGCTATCAGAGATCAAGTCTATGTCAAGGCCAAATACTTCCGGTCTACTCGACCATCCAAAAAACTATCAGAAAAGAACCTTGGGCCATTCATGATTATCACCCAGCCAGGTTCCATTTCCTTTACACTCCGTTTACCTGAATCCATGAAATCCATTCACCCTGTCTTCCACGTTTCTCAGCTAGAACCCACAGTTCCTAACAAGATCCCCAACCATGTCCAGACCGCCTCCTCTGATCGAGGTTGATGGAGAACCGGAGTACAAGATTGAGGAGATTTTAGACTCCAAGATCGATAGGAGAAGGTGTCACTGCCAACTCCTGTACCTGGTTCGCTGGCTAGGATACGAAGGCACCAATGATGAAACCTCCTGGCTTTTAGCCACAGAGTTGGGGCATGCCTTGGAGCTAGTCTTGGACTTCCATCGGAAGCATCTGGGAAAGCCTGGGTTGCTCCTTATACCTTAGACACCTCTCTCTCTCTCACTTTCTCGTCTCTCCATCTCTCTCTCTTTTCTATATGATACTCCGTTCCATCTCATTTATCTCCGATTATAGACTCAAAAAGAAAATAATAATAATAATAATAAAAAATCAACACTACTTTACTCTACTCTTCCTCTCCTTCCTCCTCCTCCTCTTCTTCTTCTTCCTCTTCCTCATTCTCTGTTTGTACTCCGATCTCCGATTGGGGAATTCCTGCCTGTACTTCCACCTCTGTACCTCCCCTTTCCCCTTCCAGCACCTGCACAATCCTCTCCAGCATCTGGGTCAACACCCAGAAGGTCGCTTCCACAGTCCAGAGATTGGCCTTGGCCAACCCCACCTGCTTCGACAACCCTGCCACAGGGATCTCCACCACCGACCTCAGCTGCTTCCTCCACTCTCCTCCACACAGTGACCCCTCCTCTCCTCCACCTCTCCGGCACTCAACATGCACTGCCATGCATCCCTTGCACAATTTCCCTTTTGACCCCACTGGGGGGCGCTCACAGTCGAACCCCCTCTCTGTGCACCACTCGCATGGCTCCTCCGCCATCGCTTTTTCCTTCTCTTTTCTCTTTCTTTTCCTCCCTCTTTCTTCCTCTGAATCCATTAATACAATTGTTTCCTAGATTTTTCTTAGTTCATATGCCTATTGCGATTGACTACCGCACTTACCTTTGGTGCTGCTGCTTGCACCCTTGCCTCTGCTTCCTCTTGTGCCTTTCTTGCACACTCCTCCACTGCTCTCCGTCGCAACTCTGCCTGGCAATGCTGCTCATCTGCCTCTTGCCTCGCCCACTCCTCTGCCTCCCGCATGTGATGTGATCTACAGGTATAGATCCAAGACACAAAGATATTCTTGTTTGTTCAAGCTGTCACTCAACAGTAGACAGTAGACTGATAGAAGTCCGGGATGGTTTTGGATAGTCTTATCAGTGTCCTTCACTTAAGGGGTGACCATTTAACCAAATACCACATAGATTAAATGTAGATCTAGTTAGGTTGTTGCTATACAAGGGCAGCCCTATTTATAGGAAGGGGAATACTACTGTACTAACCATAAAGAGAGGCTACAGGAAGGGGGGAAGGCTGTCCGTAGGGTACAGGGTTACTAGAGATAAGCATAGGTGGAGGGAAGAGAGATCGCACCAGTGTAAGGGTGCGATCGAAAAGAGAAAATTGTCCATAGATAAGGAATAGAGTCCATACTGAATCAACAGATGGGCGTGGATGCGATCACATCCATGCGGCATCGGTGGGCCACTCCGGCGCAGGAGTTGTCTCCTCTAAGTGAAGCGGAGGTGCTTGCACATTCCACCAACCAGGGACCGTGTCACCCAGTGGTTCCTCTCCCCAGGTCACTCCCTCTGCCTCTCCATTCCAGAACTGGTGGCACATGTTGAGGTTTCCCCCGTAGGTGGCCGTGGAGATGTTGGCATTGAGCCAAGGGCAATCCCCTTCGTGAGGAAAAGGTATGGCCCTCCACGGGTACTCCACATGATGCATGACATTACCCCATCGATATGGTCAATGAACCTCATCAATCTCATCTCAATCCATCATCCATCTAGTTAGATCCAGCCTCTGTGCACTCAGGGCATTGATGCTGTGGGTGTCCAGGAGCATCTCGTCGGCAGTAAGGGCAGATGTAGTTGGGGCAGGATGGTCGAAGATGGTGGGGACTTCCACATTAATAGCATTGGTAGGTTCGGGTGATGGTTGGCATTGGGGAGTCATTTCTGCAGAAGGAGATTCTGGTGGAGAGAGGTCGCTTAGGTTGCTGAGGGTGTCTGGGTAAGGTGTGGGAGGTCGGGGTGGTGGGGAGCACTGGTTGTTGAGGGGGTTCATTGACTTCTCCATCAGATCTTTCCGGAGTTTCCGGGACCTTAACTTCCATAAGAGGTTGATTGATACAAACTGAAATGGGAAGAAGATTCTCTCGTTCCTTGCTATCTGCCAATTCTCTTCCGATCTGTCGATCCGGTTTAGTCTCAAATGGGAAACTGCTGCCATTAAGGAAGGCGAACTGTCTTGCAAGTTCGATGTCAATAAATCCTCACTGTCCCATACCTCTGGGTAGCTGGAGGTAGATGGGATAGATTTTGCTGAAGAAGGTGGAGCTGGGGAGCCATTTGATGAAGTATCCCAATCTGCAGAAGTGGAGGGAGTTGAGGGTTTGAGCCCCAGCCATGCGGAGATTTTCTGCGATCACCTCACTAAGGTTTTCAATGAGATTTTCTTCGACCAAGAGTCTTGTGGAGACATAACTGCGGTAGGTTTCAATGAGGAGGACAACTGAGGATAGTTTCCTGAGTTCCAGGTTGGCTTCTAATAAAGCTAATCCTTGGGGGTTGTTCAAAATGGCAGCATAAGCGATTCTCCTATAAGAGGGTGGGAGGATCTGGAGATTGAAGACGTCTTTGATTAGGGCGAGGATAAGGGACATATACATGGAGGAAAATGGTGGCGTGAGAGGAGAGATTGAAATTGTCAGAGTAGAGCTCAAATTGAATGTGGATGACGAAGCGTAGTGTGATTAAAATGGGAAGAGGGGGGCGACTGTAAGGTAAGAAGATCAGAAGTAAGTGGTTGATTATCAGGAAAGGAATGGTGGGCTAGTAATGATATGGACAGTATTGCTCCTTGCAATAGTACTGGTGGGTCTGGATATGCTGTTGATCATAATGTCTTTTTCTTTTTGGGGTGAATACTGAGATGCGAGAGAAGCAGTAAGAATATTTGGTGGGTTTGTTGTCTTTGAGGGAGAATTTGTAGAAGTCGCAAGGTTCGGTAGGTTGCTTATTGTTGATCATAATTTGTGTTTTCTTTTATATGTTTGTAGAGTCTCGTCGGCATTGGTGAAGTTGCTCTCAGGTTCCCAGGTATTTTCCACAGTCGAGTACCCTTTCCATTGGACTAAATAGGATCTGTGTCCTGGGTGTCCTCTGTGGTTGAGGATACACTCAATCTTGTATTCCTCTTCCCCTCCTATGTTCTCAGGGGGAGGCGGAGTTCCGGCGATCCTGTATTCGTTATTTTGGACAAATGGGGAAAGAAGGGAGGCGTGGAATACATTATGGATTTTCCAGTTTGGGGGTAATTCCAATTGATACATTACAGGGGAGAGTACTTTTGTGATGGGGAAGGGTCCTTCCCCTTTTGGTCTGAGTTTCTTTGACGGGTAGGGGGTTTTAAGGTTTTTGTTGGATAGCCACACTCTGTCGCCTTTCTTCCAAGGTTTGAACCTTGGAAAGTTGTGAGAGAATTGCTGGGTGTTGGTGATCGCAGCCAGTGCTTCATCTCGGGCATTTCCTAATTCTCTCAATCGGTTTTCGATGGTGGAGTTAAAAGTTTTTCCGATTGGCTGATAAGCTCTTGGTTCATAGCCTATCATTAGGTGGAACAGGGTTTGTCTGGTTGCAGAATGTTTTGAGGAATTATGGTTAAATTCTGCCATTGGGAGGAGTTTGCTCCAGCGGTCTTGTTGTCCTTGGCAGAATATCCTTAGGTATGTTTCCAGTTCCTGGTGTACTCGTTCCGTTTCTCCATTGGTTTGTGGGTGGTATGCAGTGGATAGTGCGACGTCATAGTCGAGTAGTCTGGCTAGCTCCTTAGCGAATGCAGATGTGAATTGTGGGCCCCTATCCGAAATTACTTTGGAGTGTAATCCGAAGTGTGGGAAGACATGTTTAAAGAATAGGGTTGCTACCCCTGCTGCATCGACCGTTTTGGTAGTTGGGATGAAAATTGCCCCCCGGCTAAGTCCTTGGTCCACCACGACTAATATAGAACCTTTTCCCTGTGAAGGGGGTAGATCAGTGATCATGTCCATGGATACGGTGTGAAAGGGGTGGGGGCTGGTGGCAGGGATGGGGTTTATCAGTGGGTGGGACGGGTTATTGATGTTTTTGTTTTGTTGGCATATTGAACAGCCGGCAATGTATTTTCTGATGAAGGTAGAGAGTCCTGGCCACCAGTAGTCGCGGGATAAGAGTTGGATAGTTCAGTGTTGCCCACCATGCCCTCTGGCAGCTGATGAGTGGATAGAGTGGACTAGATCCTTCCAGGCTTCCGGAGGTATATAGAGGCAGTGGTGGAAGTAGAGCTGTCCTTCATCGTATGTCCAATCAGAGGGGTGGGATTTATCAGGAATATGGTTTTCCTTGTACATGTGCTGTAACGCGTCCAGCACTAGTGGGTCTTTTTTGGAAGAAAGTTTAATTTTGTCCCATAATGCCAGATCTATCTGTTTGACAAATAATTCTTCTGGGAGGAGACGGATTTGGTTGTTATCATTATCAAGGTTTGGGTTTGGCATTCTGGACAGGGCGTCTGCCGGACTGGTTCCTGGGAGGTGATGGAATATCAGGTCATATTCTTGTAGAAAGAGTTGCCATCGCGTGTATCGTCTGGAGAGTTTCCTTGCTTCTTTAAAGTATAGGAGGTTTTTGTGGTCAGTGAGAAGCGTCACTGGATGGTTGGTTCCAGTCAAATAGTGTCTCCAGTCATCTAACACGTGTATCACTCCTAGGAGTTCCTTATTGTAGATGTCATAGTTTCGTTCCGCCAGTGATAGGGTGCTAGACCTATATGCGCATGGGTGGAGGTCTCTGTTGAGGTCTTTTTGCATTAGCACTCCTCCTGTTCCTATGAGTGATGCATCCATCATTACAAAGAATGGTTTGTTTGGATTGAGAATTGAGAGTATAGGTTTTTCCAGGAATTGTTTCTGTAGTTCTCAGAAGGTGTTTTTGTGTAAGGAACCCCATGACCACTTTGTTTCCTTTTTTGTTAATTTGATGAGAGGTCTGGCTTTGGTGGAGAACCCATTGATAAACTTTCGGTAGAAATTACAGAATCCTAGGAAGGAGTGCACTCCTTTTACTGTGGTTGGGGGGTTCCATTCTTTGATAGCCTTAAGTTTGATAGGGTCCATCTCTGTTTGTCCTTCTGAGATAATCATTCCTAGATATTCAGTACTTTTTGTGTCGAAAGAACATTTTTCCAGTTTAAGGTAGAGTTTATGTTCCATCATCCTTTCCAGGACTTTCTTTGTTCTCTCATTATGGATTTGTTGGTTGGGTGAGTGGATGAGGAGGTCATCCATATATATGATTAGCCATCCTTTGGCTAGATAGTCGGCAAAAATATCATCCATTAACGCTTGGAAGGTAGCAGGGGAGTTGCAGAGTCCGAAGAACATAACAGTTGGTTCGAATAGTCCCATCAGTGTGATGAAGGTGGCTTTCCATCCATCTTCGGGTACTATTCTCACATTGTTGTACCCCCATCGTACATTCATTTTGGTAAAGATTTTTGACCCTTTTAGTTTGTTGATTAGATCTCTGATAAGCAGTAGTGGATAGGCATTTTTGACTGTATGCTCATTTAGATACCAATAGTCTTGGCAGGGTTGGAGTTTTCCATCTTTTTTATCGATGAAGAAGAAAGGGGATGCTTGGGGGGATTTGGACATTTGTATTTTCCCACTTTTGAGGTGTTCTTCGATGAATTTTCTGCATGCTTCAGTTTGCTCTGGGTTTAGGGGATAATTTTTTGCTCGTCGAGGTGTGAACGATGGGAGGAGGTCGATGTGGTGGTCGTAGCTCCTTTTGGGGGGAAGTGTAGTAGTGGCTTCTTCTGAAAATACTTGTTGGTATCATTGGAATTTAGCAGGTAGTACTGTTTCCTCCTTCAGTTCCTTTCTAGTGAGGTCCGTGGAGATGGTGAGTTTGTGGATTTCTTCCTGATCAGTGCAGTATCGGATGAGTACTTCCTCATTTGGGTCTTCTGCAAGATTGGTAGTAAGGTACTTGATTAGGTATTGCTGTTCCTCTGGGTCAGTACTCTTTTTCCCTCCTTTGAGTTCCCTATGCACCCAATCGATTATTGGGTTATATTTGACTAGCCAACTCATTCCCAGGATCATGTCCGTTTTTCCGCTTTTGATTACTAGAAAGTCCCTGGTTTCTTTTCTTCCTCCTATGGAAGTGGTAATAGTGGCTTTATAGGTTATGTCTCCTCCAGTGTTGGCTGTTCCATCTGCATTGACGGTGATTCTTCGTAATTTGAGTTTCATAAGGGGGAGTCGTAGTTTTCGGGCAGTGGGTTCGTTGATGAAACAATTGGTTGCTCCACTATCGACAAGGGCTTTTAGTTCAGTGGTTCCTGGAAGTATTTGAATGGGGATTGTGATTGATTTTCATTCTAGTGATTGTACATTCCAGGTCTTAGGAGAGTTACACACTGATTGGGCTCTCCTCTTTAAAAACCCTTTGCTCATTCTGTGACGCGATCTATGGGTATAGATCCAAGACACAAGGATTTTGCCAAGTTCAAGCTGTCACTCAACAGTAGACAGGAGACTGATAGAAGTCCAGGATGGTTTTGGTAAGTCATGCTGCATTCCTCACTTAGGAATAGCAGTTGAACCAAATACCATGTAGATTAAACATAGATCTAGTTAAGGAATTACTGTACATGGGCAGCCTCTATTTATAGGAAACAGGGGAAACTACTATGACCATAAGTAGAGATCACAGGAAGGAGGGAAGGCTGTCCATAGGGCGAAGGGTTACAAGAGATAAGCATAGGTGGGGGAAGGGATGATTGCACCAGTATAAGGGTGTGATCTAAAAGAAACTATAGTTCATAGATAAGAAATAGAGTTCATACCGAAACAAAGGTAGGGTGTGGATGCGATCACATCCATGCCTCGTCTGTAGGCCATTCTGGCGGGGGTGCTGTCTCCTCCAGGTGGACGGGTGGTGCTTGGATGTTCCACCACCCTGGGACTGCGTCTCCTAGGGGTTCCTCTCCCCAGGTGGCTCCCTCTGCTTCTCCATTCCAGAACTGATGCCTCATGTCTAAGTTTCCTCTGTAGGCCGCGGTAGAGATGTTGGCGTTGAGCCAGGGGCGATCTCCTTCATGAGGAAAAGGAGTGGCTCTCCTTGGGTAGTCCACCTGATGCGTGACATTACCCCATCGATAAGGTTGATGAACCTCATCGATCTCATCCCAATCCATCATCCACCTAGTTAGATCCACCCTCCACGCGCTCAGGGAAGAGATGTTGGGGGTGGCCTGGGGCGTCCTGTCGACAGTAGGGACAGGTGTAGTGGGGGCAGGATGGTCGGAGATGGTGGGGACTTCCATATTGATAACATTGATAGGTTTGGGAGTTTGTTGGAGAGGACTGGGTGTCATTTCTGCAGAAGGAGATTCTGGTGGAGAGAGGTTGCTTAGGTCGCTGAGGGTGTCTGGGTAAGGAGTGGGAGGTCGGAGTGGAGGGGAGCACGGGTTCTTGTGGAGGGGTTTCGTCGATTTCTCTGTCGGATCTGTCCGGGACTTCCAGGACCTTAACTTCCATAAGAGGTTGATTGATACGAATCGGGATGGGAAGAAGATTCTCTCACTCTTCACTATCTGCCGATTCTCCTCGGATCCGTCGATCCAGTTTAGTCTCAAACGGGAAACTGCTGCCATTAAGGAAGGCGAACTGTCTCGCAAGTTCGATGTCGATAAATCCTCGCTGTCCCATACCTCTGGGTAACTGGAGGTAGATGGGATAGATTTTCCCAAAGAAGGTGGAGGCGGGGAGGCATTTGATGAAGTATCCCAGCCCACAGAAGTGGAGGGCATTGAGGGTTTGCGTGCCAGCTGTGTGGAGATTTTCTGCGATCACCTCACTAAGGTTTTCAATGAGGTTTTCTTCGACCAGGAGTCTTGTGGAGACATAGCTGTGGTAGGTGTCGATGAGGAGGACTACTGAGGATAGTTTCCTCAGTTCTAGGTTGGCTTCTAATAAGGCCAGTCCTTGGGGGTCATCCAAAATGGCAGCATAAGCAATTCTCCTATAAGAGGGTGGGAGGATCTGGAGATTGAAGATGTCTCTGATTAGGGCGAGGATAAGGGACATATATAAAGAAGAAAATGGTGGTGTGAGAGGAGAGATTGATATTGTTGGCATAGAGTTCGAAGTGGATTTGGATGACAAAACGTAAAGTGATTAAAATGGGTAGGGGTGGGCGTCCATAGGGTAAGAAGAAGGGAAGGGAGTGGTTGACGATAAGGAGCAGAATGATGGGCTAGTAATGATATGGGCAGTAGTTCTCTTTGCAGTAACACCTGTGGGTTTGGATGTGTTGTTGGTTGTAATGTCTTTTTCTTTTTGGGGTGAACACTGAGATGCGAGAGAAGCGATAGGAGTATTTGGTGGGTTTATTGTTTTTAAGGGAGAATTTGTAGAAGTCGCAATGTTCGGTGGGTTGTTTTTCATCAATCATATTTTGTGTTTTCTTTTATAGGTTTGTAGTGTCTCGTCGGCATGGGTGAAGTTGCTTTCTGGTTCCCAGGTGTTTTCTGCAGTAGAGTATCCTTTCCATTGCACTAAATAGGATCGTCGTCCTGGGTATCCCCTGTGGTTGATGATACGTTTGACTTCGTATTCCTCTTTGTTGCCAATGTTGTCAGGGGGTGGCGGGGTTCCAGCAGTTCCATATTCCTCATTTTGGACAAATGGGGAAAGGAGGGAGGCATGGAATACATTATGGATTTTCCAGGTCATGGGTAATTCCAATTGGTAAGTTATGGGAGATAGGACTTTCGTGATGCGGAAGGGGCCTTCCCTTTTTGGGCCGAGCTTCTTGGATGGATAGGAGAGTTTAAGTTTTTTATTGGATAGCCACACCCTGTCACCGTTCTTCCAAGGTTTGAACTTTGGGTAGTTATGGGAGAACTGTTGGGCATTGGTGATCATGGCCAGTGCTTCATCTCTGGCGTTTCCTAATCCATTCAGGCGTTTTTCGAGGGCAGGGTTAAAGGTTTTTCTGATTGGCAGATAAGCTCTAGGTTCATATCCCATCATCAGGTTGAATGGAGTTTGTTTGGTTGCAGAGTGTACCGAGGAGTTATGATTGAATTCTGCCATTGGGAGTAGTTCACTCCATAAATCTTGTTGTCCTTGGCAGAATACCCGTAGGTAGGTTTCCAGTTCCTGGTTTACTCATTTGGTTTCGCCGTTGGTTTGTGGGTGGTATGCGGTGGATAGAGCGATGTCATAGTCGAGTAGCCGAGTGAGTTCTTTAGCAAATGCCAATGCGAATTGTGGGCCTTGATCGGAGATTACTTTTGAGTGTAATCCGAAGCGTGGGAACACATGCTTAAAGAATAAAGTTGCTACCCCTGCTGCATCGACCGTTTTGGTAGTTGGGATGAAAATTGCCCTCCGGCTAAGTCCGTGGTCCACCACGACTAATATAGAGTCCGCTCTGTGGGATAGGGGTAGATCAGTGATCATATCCATGGAGATGGTGTGGAAGGGGTGTGGACTGGTGACAGGAATGGGAACTAGTGGAGGGTGGGATGGGTTGTTGATGTTTTTGTTTTGCTGGCATATTGGGCATCCGGCAATGTATTTTCAGACGAAGGTGGAGAGTCTGGGCCACCAATAGTCCCTAGATAGGAGTTGGATTGTTCGATGTTGTCCCCCGTGTCCTCCGGCAGCGGATGAGTGGATAG